>CAAKHC010012684.1:13003-23161 GCA_901007825.1 Macroramphosus scolopax
AAATCCTTCGGTGGTTTTCTATCAAGCAGGAGGATCAACTTCTTTTTATATATATTTGCCCAAATGCATCTGTATCAGCTGCTCAGCAGGAAGCCTTCGCAGTTAGAAACTCTCTCCGTCTGTAACGATGTAAATCTACTGTCAGAGATAATCACAGATATTACATTTCAGGCTTACATAATTAATCAGCCAGGCTGTGAATAACTCATGATCCAAGTCATGAATTATATTTCCCCGAGTCCTTGCTGGGGATGAACCCAGGATGCGACTGCTCTTCTCACTTGAAAGTAATTTACTGGGGTTGCATCATCAACCGAACTGTATACACCCACCGGCCAATCTATTAATATACAACTAATTCAGTATATTACAACAGCCAGGCGATCGATTCTTATTCATGAGGATGAATTTGTCTGATTATTTAAATTTAAAGGTCATTTTGAGCACTTTAATATGTGCTGCTGTTTAAATGTACTGAGTTATACGAGAGGTGTTCCTAATATTCTGGCCACCCCATTTAACGCTTCTTCTCGACATGATCCAATAAATACTGAACATCATAATCACCGTGGAGGTGGGATTGTTTGCAGGGCTGATTGTACGGACAGGTGACGAATGAAAGGAAAAAATACACTGAGACTACGAAGGCCGTTCAACATCTGGATCATAACACAGCCCAGGTGAACATCTGTGGCAGATTTTAGACCAACATGTTGAACAGCACTCAACCAGCATCATCACAACATCAAATGAGGGAACATCTTTTTGGAGAATGGTACTCCGGGGACTCGAGGCAGCACTGAATCCTCTGGTGGCTCCTTTAATTTGATAATAACAGTATTTCACAGTGTCGAGCAGTTTATGTACTACAGTTGCATAAAACTAGATTCACAACTAACACAAACAGTTGTGCACACACTCCTTCCTCCTTTATGATTCTTAATCTTTGTGAAGATGTACGCGTGCATACAAGCCTGATGTCCACTGCCATCTCCTGCCATGAACGGATACAGACACTCTGGTAGAATCACTCGTGCATGCAGGCAGTCGGCAGGAGGAAGTCGAACAGCAGCAAATAGAAGAAGAATTTCATGCGACGGGAAACTGAGACAATGTGCGACTTTCATTCCATAACTGTGAATAATTTGAGATCAAAACACTTACAAACGGTAACAAATAAAACACGTGTCAGCACACCGGCTGACGTGTCGGAGTAACATGTTAGAGCGACTATAAATAAACATCTGATAAGAGGAGAAGTTGACCCACGAGGACTCGTAGCACAACAAAGCGGCGCAGACGAGGAGGCATCTGAAGCATCGTGTTTCCCCGTGTGCCCGGAGTAGATTGCATACATGAAAAGCTCCACGTCTCTTTACATGCAAATCCAGCCTGTGTCTATGAGTCTGTTTCATCTCCGGGGGGGGGGCTGCTGTTTGCTAATCAAGAGCCTTGTGAGAGCCTGGGGAGCTTTGGAAGAAGCAGTAGAATACTCCTGCTCGCAGCCTCCCTCCCTCCTGGACAACACGCTCATTTTACACCTTTTTAACTTTCAATCTACTTTCTATTTTTCCTCCCCCCCCCCACACTCGTTTGTTATTCCACGCGCCTCTCGGTCGGTGCTCCAACGTACGCGCCGCATTAACACTTGAGATAATCCGTATCAGCACCGCTCAAAGGGACGGAGCTTTATGTTGTTGTCGTGGATTGTTTGGAAGTGAATATGCAGAGTGACCGTAAACTAGAGATACATCCTGCAGAGGTTCAGTCGGGGAAATAATTAATTCACATCTATTCACAAGGTCGTTGCCGGCGTCTGAGGAGATGTCGCAGATAAAAACGACCTCAATTAACACACATGTGCTGTATATACTTTGGCCAACTGGATGTTTCTCCACAAACATCTGCTGCTGAATATCTATGAATATATTCAACATAAGTAGTTGTGCATTTAAACATACAGTATTTTAAAAATAAGTCCTGCGCGCTCCTTCGACAGGCTGGTCGACCGATGTTTGCACACGGCACTAACAGCAGCTTAAACCTGTGTGCATGCAACGACGCAGCTTCTACTTCAATCAAACTTATCATAATGTTCTTATGAGTGCATCTATACTGTCCGCAGCATTGAGGGAGAACATTCGAACCCTCATCTGTGCAGCTCCCTCATTACCCAGACAGCCTCCACCGCTGCCTGCCGTCAGCCTGTTGATGCCGCCTCGTGTTTACCCACTCTGTTAACATTGTACTCATTATGCCGCGGAGCTGCAGATATGCGTGAAAAAAACAAGCCGAGTAGAACTCTCTCTTTCACTCACTTATTCACGCTCTCAAACAGGCGAGGCCCTTCCCCTGTGACAGTTTGTCACAGCGTCGGCCTGTCGAGTGCCACCGAGGAAACATCACCTCCGCCTAATGTGGCGTTGTCTGACACGGCGTTCTGTGCTGAGAAATGTGCCGTTTGTGAATAGTTACGGGGAGCGTTAAATCAAACGGCTGCGAGTGGGACCCGGGCGTAAGTCGAAGGGAGGGAGAATAGGCTTTGTGTGTGGGAGGTTTTTGGGGGACTTGGCACAAACGAAACTGGGGTTTTGGTGGCTCGGGTGCTAATTACAGCGTGACCGGCGCGAATACTTCTCTGTCTGTCACAAAGAGAAACCGCTCACACCCCGTCAATCACCGCTTGCACAAGTTGTTTACCAGGTTATATGCATGCAGATTTGGGAATCCGGCGCTAAAGAAACAGCAGCTGCACAGACGATACTGAACTATTTGTGATACTTTGATACTAATCCCTGAGCAATTATTCACCCACCCTCCCTCCTCCACTGAGTCACAGGTCAGCCTGCAGTCTAATCACCAGCACACCCTTTCATGCAAATGATATTACAAAGTACTCTAGAAAATTATAGATCGCTTAAATATGGATTTAAAGCGACGCTTTGAGCTTTCGGAACAAATCATCTTTTCAATCAGCGAGACTTCGCGTGATGAAAAGACTTTTCTCCACTGAGCGTTCTGTGTTTTTCAAGGGGATGAGACGAAAAGTTAAAGGAGCAGTTGCACAACGCGGCTCGTTCTCTTTCTGAGGGGATCAATGGCGCTCTTAAATCTGTGCATCAAATATGAAGCAGGAGGCGTTCGGGTTAGCTTAGCATATGGAGAGCGGGTGACGCGGCCGACGGAGCGACATCAATCCGGCTCAGTCATCAGGCACCGGTTAGAAGGAGCCTGTGTTTCGTCCCCGGCTCCTCCGGAGGCCGTGCCGAGCCCGGCGGGCTCCCGGTGAGCAGGTCGGCGCCCTCCATGGCAGCCGCCGCCGTCATCAGTGTGCGAGTGTGTGAGGGAATCAAACAACCTTGTTAAGCGCTTTGACAGCTGTTGCTGTGTAGAAGCTTAGAAAGCTGCCAGATTTGATGATTCTCTCCACTAACTCACGTTAAATCAGATCTCATCACGAGATCATAACGTTTCTGTTTTAGATCCGACCGGGTCGTGAGGATAATAAACAGAAATGATGTCCTCACTTTGCCTTTTCCGCCATCCGCCAGTCTTTTAACTTCACAGAGAGCACCAGACATCCCAGATCAATAAAAACCATTATGGCTTTTCTATCAAAAACGCCCGAGCGACCGAATCAAACGGAACAACAATAAGACGTGGAAACACCTCGGCGAAAGGATCCTCAGACTGAAGAGGGAACAAAAGAAAAACCTTGCGGCTCGCGGTAACTCAAGGAAACATCATTTCATACGATGACATTTAACACGACGTTTATCCACTTCAATGTCTCCACTCAATTTATTTCACTAAAATAGCAGGTCAGGTTGCTAATTTCACCCTGAATGATGTCTGTAATAAAAACCCAACTGCCTCTTCGAGGGCTGCCAATAAATCCAGCTCTCCCTCTCTCACCCACACGGCTCCGGGGCCAATCTTTCTGTTTGATTAAACTTTGCTCCCCGGTGGTAAGAAATATTCCAAAGGCACTTAGATTTACAACCTTCCGCGTTAAGTTATTGACACCTCATTGCTTTGCTATCAGTTTCTTGTTGCCTCACTTATTTCAGTTTCTGACTTCCGTTCGACTTTCAGTGATAAACTGCGACTGGAGTGATTCAGCGCTAATAGACGTCAGCGGCTTTACAGTACACGTGCAATATATGATAGCTACGTGCTAATGTTTTCCATGTGTGTGTGTGTGTGTGTGTGTGTGTGTGTGTGTGTGTGTTCCACATGAAACAAACAGCTGCCGTGTTTGAAGCGGAGATAGGGGAGAGTCCGCGATAGATCCGAGTTCTGAACAGTTAGCATGCGGAGAGTGGAAATAAAGAGGGATGGAAGGGAGGAAGAAAGGCTGTCAAGGCCAGAGAGGAGGAGAGCACAAGAGGGCGAGAGATGAAGAGGATGTGTGAAGAGGCTGCTGGGCGAGGGAGGATGTCGGAGCGAGCAGGTTAATGTTTCATGCGGCGGTTTGCAGGCCTCGGCCCGGGCGATGCAAGCCGGCCACAGTCCTCCCCGAGAGAGAGCTCTTGTTGCTCGAGACCCCCCCCCAGGCGGGTTTCTTGTTGAGTCTGCCTGTAAATTGCCACCAAACTAGCGGAATTACTCCGTGATGTGTCACAGAGGCGGACGAAAGCCCCGCAGGCGCAGAGACACGGACGCGTGTTTCCTCTCACGGTGATTCCTCCGTGACAGCTCGGCCATCAAATTGAGATATCTCGGAGAGGCTCCCATAACTCCGTATTCAAAGCAGCTGCTCGCCGCCGCCGCCGCTTTCCTGCAGCACGTTTATTTTCTTCAATCACTTGCAGTATCTGTCAAAGTGTCAGTCACTTCGGCAAACATTGACACGGCGATGACACATGGACCTATGTTCTATCACATGGGGGGAATGTTAACACGGCGGCGGGTTATTTCCTCACCTCGGGTCAGGTGCACGTCGATGATGTCACTCTCCCACCTGGACACGCCCCCTCAGTCTGACTGCAAAACGTGCTGCAATGTACCTTTAGATGGAGGAACCTGTGAGCATGGTGCATGGAATCAGGGTTCCTACACCGGTTGGTGAACGGCTTACACAATCTGTTCTCTGACATCGTGCTGTATCTAAACAGTCGCTGAAGCCTGAAGTGAAACACACCACCCGATGGAGCCGTAACAAAGTGATGCACTCCAGGAAAAGTGGATTCACGATGACAGCGGTCGTTTCGATAATAAACTGTTTGTGCCGGGAGTATTCGTGTAGCCGGGCTCTCCTCGTTACACGATGCTCCCTGCAAGCCTCAGCTCGGGGAATTACGGCCATATTGGATTCAACACCTTTTACAATTTACTTCCGATGCAGGAGGCAGGGCTGGATTACAAGCTGAGCAAAGCAGGCAAATAGCCAGGGGGCCTTTGAAGCCTGGGGGGGTTCCTCCAGATCAGTCTCGTATACCTGACCGGGTTAATTGAAGACTTAATAGAAATCAGGTACAATATAACAGATAGTGTCTCCGTCCTTGAAGTAGCGTGGGATGATGTGAGAAATGTGGCAAAGCAGACAAACTGTCACAAACCACAAACATATTGAACATGTCCACATATGAGAAGCTGTAAAAAGACGTATCAATGAATCCACTAATCATTCAAGGTCCTGCCATACGTAGCCGGGGTTAATAAGGGCCGACAACAGAGTCTTACCCCGGGGCCACGTAGGAGGCTCATGCAGCCGAAGCAGGAAGCGGTGGGGCCTTCAGCTCGGGAGGGAGCCGTCCAGTTGGAGGAGTTTGCGGCGGAGCAACGCCGTGTAGAATGTTTGACTTTAACGCAGGATGACAGAGTTCATATCCAGTCACGGACCTGCGAGGCTCGTGTTTTTATTAAGTGTAACCACAATCTTTCTTTAAGCTTGCAGAAGATGTTCGGGCGCCTGACCCTGCCCCGAAATGTACCGACCGTACCCGAGATCTCTCCCCGACCTGAACCATGCGGTCGGATCTGATCCCGGCTTCAGAACCAACCAGCACTGCTGTTTTGTTTGGCACATAACATCTTAAACATGTACGATACTGAGCACCAATCACGTTGTGCAACCAACAGAATTAACAGCGTCGGGGTTTCTATGTCTTACAGCCTGTCTTGTGTTTTAGTGTGAAATCTCGGATTATTGATTCCTGTGGGCCGTTATCCTTTCCACGGATACGGTGCGCACCTCAGGAGGTTTATTCTTCCCCCTTTTCTTCCCGTTTCACATCTCAATCCCACATCAAGGCCTCGTAGCGCTCTCTAGAAAAACTACCTTAACCCCCCGTGAGCAAGAAGCACCTTGACCCCGAGCGACATCAAATGACTCCTTATCTCGGCGACAGAGGCAAAAAGAAAACAATCGCGCTGCTTAAGCGTCATAAAAGCATGACAGGCTCCCTCCCCGCAGCTCCCAGCACAGCCGGGGCTAAGCGTTTCAAAGGGACTAGTGTTTGAATGACTGCGATGTTGAGCTCAGAGTCTGTAGCTATGGATTAAGCTCACAGCAAATACTAGCATGGAAGAAACAGAGGTAATCTCTTCCCTCTCCTCCACGGCCCTCTCATCATACCTGTTCCCCCTTTTTTTTAATCTCCTTACTGAATTAGTCCCTGCAAAGCTGCTCAAACAGAGAGGGGTTTATTCCCATTGGTTACAGGGGTTAAAGTAACATGAAAACGATACTGTCTCAGGTTCCTCGGAGGTCCGCTCGCTAAGAGATTGATGCTCCCTTCACGCACGTTATCTTAAATCTGCCACTTGAAAAGGAGGAATAACATTCCATATCTCGTATTCAGTCGTGATCAGCAACCAGGCAGACGCATTTGGAAGTCTGCACATTGATTACGGAGTGTAGCCTGACGCAGCAGCGTATCAGAAGAACTTCATCATGCTCACTCACAGACTTCAGTCTCTGGTTTAATCACCTACAGTGCTCGGGGATAATTTACCCTGCAGCACTTTCTATTTGCATAAAAGTAGTTCCGTTTTGCATTTTGATGTGTTGCTCAGCGGTTTCGCAGACTGTTTCGAGCCATAAAAAGAAAAATTCCCACACCTGAAAACAGCATCCCGAGTATTTCTGTCTTTTTTTTTTACTGCCTCTTGCACCGTGAGGATCAAATAATAAGAAAGAGGATTGGGAGTAATACTTCACACCGGCTGAATTATCATCTCCCTTCAGCTCGCACACCCTCGTATGAGATCATTAGCAGTAACACTCTAATATTAACTGCTCCTCATCGTCCTCTCACATCACTCATCCCCACAACTGCAAATAGTCACATTGTAGTCTGGCGTAATCTCTCTTTACGTGCTTGAAACGACGTCTTCTCTGCAGCTCTGCTGGGCATCGTGTCTGTGACCACACAGGAACTACTGGGCTGATTTAAGTGACTTAAAAAGATGGACCTTCATGACGATGATTATTTATTAAAGTTCAGAGTGGGGTAGAGGCCTTGGCGGAGGAATACGCTGTACAAAGTGCTCCTCTAGTGAGCTGCAATCATCTTTATTGTACTGTCATTCCTTCGCATGACGAGTGCATAAAGGTTGTGTTAAAGTAGGAGCCGTGCAGTTATGGAGGACCACCCGGCGTGACAGCATCATGTATGTTCTCCCAGAAGGGGGAGGAAGAGGAGGGCAGACACACAGCTTCAGTAAGAAGACGCTTCCTTTATCCGAGCCGGGCGCTCGCAGCAGGTTTCATTAAGCAAATAGAAGCCCGGCGTTGACAAAGGAGGCGACACTTCACTGACTTCTGTGACTGGAGATTATCCTTCACAAGTGTCCTCTGAAAGGTAGCTTAACTTGTGACGGTGTTATCAGTCGGAATAATAGTTAGAAAGGTGATGACCTGCTGTAGGAATGTACATGAGTAGTGTTATAAGGATGACAGACAGGGGCTACAAGTTGTTTTATATTAGGTGGCAAATCAATTAATCAATTAAAATAAGTTTGAACTGAAGAACAGTTTACACTCATTTCATTATATTTACAGGATCCTTGAGAAGGTTTTCTTCTTCTTTAATCCAGTCTCGGCTTCCATCAGGGTCCAAGTAATCTTTGTAAATAGGTTCCACTGCCAATACAATGCAGTGATTACTTCATTACATCACTAAAATCTACTGATCAAAGTCGCAGTGAAACGATGCTTTGCTTTACTTTGGAGGAACCCTTGTAGGTCCCAGAGGAGCCGGTCAGACGCTGACAGGGCAGAACAGGAACAGGGTCAGGAGGACAGCTGATATCTCAGATTAATTTCTGAGGTAATCTGATGTCTCTCTGACACATGTGCGTGTGTGTGTGTGTGTGTGTGTGTGTGCAGTGGCAGCACAGCAAGGCATGATGTGGCAGAGTGAAACACCGCCTTGTGTGAGAGAAACTGTGCCCGACAGTGCGAGAGAATGATTTTTTTTTCCTTTCTTTTTTTTTTAAATCAGCTTCCTTCCTTTAGTAAATTGTAGGCCAGAGGTGGCGGAAATACGTCAGTTCTGTGGGTTCTCTGAAGCTTGACTGTCTCTTAATTTCGGATGAAGAGAATGAGATGAGGGTGGGTGGGAGGGGGGGGAGAGGAGATTTTAATCACTCCTGTCGCTTTAAGGACACTTATCAAAACCTTATTATGCGAAGAGAAAATACCAGGAGCCAGTGAGCGAGCACAGGGACGGAGGAGTGGATTTATAGGAAACCCAACATTATCCAGGCTGGAATAGACCCGCTTCATCGCCTGGAGGAGTTTCATGCTTGTCTTCCTCGGATCATTCAGGGAATATTGCGCACTCTCTCAGACTTGGGATTCGCCGCTGAAGCGCAGAGAGGAATATGGTTTAAAACTCGCCGCGTACTGGATTATTCAACAACAACAACAATCGATCCGCACTTGTCCAGCCTGGCGTTTTGTTCCGGACGGATAGTACCCGGAGCTCTGTGTCTGACAGCCCCGGATCATGGATCGGGGAGGTGGAAAACAACAACGGCCAGCGACATGATTCCTCCGCGCTGGTTGCGGCATGCGGCGAGGTTCGGCTCCAACGTTGTCTGCTTTTATTCCGATGCAACAAAAAGTTACAAAGCGGGTGTAATGCGCGGATTGTAACTAGTTCGCCGTTCTGCACCTGCTTTGGCGCAAACCGCGTCGACATAGTGCAGATTCGTGACAAAACAAACGCGTGAATCGGCGCCGCTTTGCCCGCTTGTCGACCGCCCGTGTGGGATACTTGAACATTTTGCTTATCGTAATGGAGATTGGGGAGGTTTACACTCAAGGTCATTGAGTGTTATAAGGCTATATTTGCGCTGTTATATATACACACACACACACACACACATACACACACACACGCGCACACGCACATCCCTATCTACTCGTTATAGCGCAGCCTGTAATTCTCAGTCCGGTGTGTGTTATTTGTTATTACACACATACACACACACACACACACACAGCGTGGAGTTCTATTTATTTTGACACTGCAAGCTTCCCCCCCCCCCAAAACAACATGGATGGGAAATTGAAGCAGGGTCGGAGATGCCGGACCAAGCGGGAGAGGGTGCGGAGGTTGCGGGAGGCAGGGAGCCGAGACGCCCGCAGCCCCGACCCCAACTCCTCCTGCTCCGACAGGGAGGGACACAGTCCGGGGAGGGACGCCGCCTCCCTGCCCGGTAAAAAGGCGCCGCCGCACCCCGCGGCTGCCGCCCGAGCGCCGCGTCCCCCGCGGCGGAAGAGACGCGAGTCCAGCTCGCAGGAGGAGGACATCATCGATGGGTTCGCTATCGCCAGCTTCACCAGCCTGGACCGGCTGGAGGTGAGTAGGAGCCGGATCATCACCTGTATGTGTCTGCAATCTCCATCAGTGGAGTGCTTGTCAAAGTGTGGGTCCTGAACACCCCCCCCCCCCCCCCCCCCCCCCCCCCCCCCCCCCCCCCCCCCCCCCCCCACCCCCCCCCCCCCCCCCCCCCCCCCCTCCTCCACCTCTCCTCACACCCACACACAGACCCCACACACACACACACACACAGAGAGTGCAGACACACACACACCAACACACACACAGAGGCTGCAGACACACCCACACACACAGAGCTGCAGACACACACACACACACACAGAGGCTGCAGACACACAGAGGCTGCAGACACACACACACA
>CAAKHC010012687.1:3118-55205 GCA_901007825.1 Macroramphosus scolopax
GGAGAGGAGACGTATATGTTATGGGTCCCCCTCTCCTCCTCCTCCTCCTTGCCCTGTCTGTTTCTGCCTCTGTTACTTGCTATTTTGCTCTCGCCCGCTCATCTTCCTCCTTCACCTCCTACTTTTTCCCTCACTTTGGCTCCGAGACCGTCGGGTTGTCATGGAGACAGAATCTGTAGCTCTTCAGTTTGAGCCCCGAGCTCTGCTATCCTCCAGTGAGACTATGCAGGCACAATCACTCAACAGGCTACTGAATAACAAGTCTGTATTTATGTACATTCATTAGTGTGTGTGTGTGTGTGTGTGTGTGTGTGTGTGTGTGTGTGTGTGTGTGTGTGTGTGTGTGTGTGTGTGTGTGACTGCTCCTCACCGGTGATTGCGTGTGGTATTGTTGTGATGACCAGCCGCTGTGGTTGTGACTTAACTCCTGACTTGGGATCCTGCATCTCCAAAAGAACCTTCTCTGCCTGCAAAGGGGTGAGAGGAGGTTACCCTGACAACTGATGTGTGTGTGGGGGGGGGGGGGGGGGGGGGGGTGGAGGAGAGTGGGAAAGGTCACCATGACAACAAGTTACTTTGACAACAGGCTGTGGGGGAAGCTTGTATAAGAAAAGAACTTCGTAATAAATCACCGGGACGATGATCATTGTCATGATAGTCTGACATCACTGTTAAAGTATCTTCTGTTTCTTTTATATTTGTATGAAATTGAATTTAAATCTTTGTTATTAATCTCTGAAAGTTGAGATGTGTGTGTGTGTGTGTGTGTGTGTGGGGGGGGGGGGGTCCCCCTGTCCTGATCTGCTTGTCTGGCTTGTGTGGGAGGTTTGTATTGAGTCACCGCCTCAGAGTGTGTCTTGGCTATCTGTCTGATACGTACTAGGGAGCAAGAAATCATACAGGTCATAAATTCAGTTAGTGTGTGTGTGTATGTGTGTGTGTGTTGTGTGTGTGTGTTGCTGACTCCTGAGTCTGTTTGAAGTGGCTTCATGCTTTGAAGTCCTCCTGGAGAGGCTATAAGCCCCGGGCGGAGCTGGACACCAAGCTTTCACAGACCAAATCACAAAGTTCTCATGGATTTGATTTCTCTGTCAGCATCCCCCCCGGAGAGCCGGTCATTGTGGTCAATACTCCAAACACAGAAAATATTTAATTCATGCACTCCAGGAGCTCAAACCTCAGCCAAGCCTGATGTGAAACAGTGTTGTTTTTCGCTATGTTGAATGGATCGCCCCCAAAATGTCATTGATTGTTCCCGAGCCAACGCCACACAACAAGTTCAGTGAAAAATTGACTGGGTAAATTTTGCATAACACTGCTAACACACACACACATTCAAGTAAACCGAAGGTAAAACATAACCTCCTTGGGATATTGTACCAAGGAGCTTTTTCTTAATTACATTCTGCACCAAAAGTAACTGAACTGTGATGAATATGCAGTGCTTGACATGAATTAATGAGACATTTCTAGATGATGAATCAAGCTCCACTCTGGAACTTTCCAAAACACAGTGCCTGGATTAACTTCTTCCCAGAGGCTACTCGGTGTAGATGGAAGCACTGATACTGATCCGGGGCTTAGTGCTTATTAAACTGAATGACCTTATTACTGTGAGAAGGTTGCAAACATACACAGTTGAACATTTAGTGTGACAGACAGATAGATCCTGCCCTGCAGACAGGATGAAATTTGATTTGCAGCATCTCTACATGCAACATGTTATTTTTTTCAATGATTGCAATTACTTTGGTAGTAACATTCAGATTTAAATGATCCAAATAGTACTTTACACTGATACCTAAAGACACCAGGATTCCAATGAGGATCAGTAGAGAATACAATTTTTTTCTTTTACTTTATCATAGAAAATGACATTACACAGGGTTTATTACATACCGGCAGACCACAAGAGCCCAAGCACTGCGTACTGACAACCCATAGGGCTGACCAACTGTATGCATCAGTGCATCTGCAGGTATTTTCCTTAAGCCAGAGCCTGACTAACATCTTCCCTGATAGCCTACCTTTTTGAGACATGCCATCCGTGGTCGGTACCTCTGTCCATGATCCCGAAGAGTGTTTCTAATTGTCATGGTAGCTGATGATTTCCACTCCCTCACACACACAGTCAATGGCACTATCGCCTGTGAGCCCTGTGTCGTGTAGGGATGCTGGAGGGGAAGTGACTAGTGAAATAATCGATACTGATGCTACATTCAAGGGCTCCCTGTGAGCTCGTTCATGGAGTGTAGGCTATTATGAAAACATGCTGTTACTCAAACGTATCAAAAATATAATATTGACACATCGTTTATGAAACAAACAATGAAATATTAAAGGATAGTGATTAGTTTGAAACAATGATCACTTGTTAACATCTGTCATATGCTTTCCATCTGCATTGTCTATTTTATCGGTCTGTTTAACTCAATATGGCGCATTTCCGATACTCACTGAAAGCAACACAACTACAGGCAGAGGAGATCGACCAATCAGAGCACGCCTTTTCCTATCGAATAGAGTGTTACGCAATGACCAGAATGATCCACCAGGGGGTGACATGGCGTCATCAATCAAGTTTGGTTAGTTTTATTTTAAAATAATTCACAAATATGAAAATTAAAAAATTAAATAAAAGCTTATTTTGTCTCGATACGTTTTCTTAAGCGCGTACATGAAGTTTATAAATGTTTAACTATCGTTTAAACCGTTAAGTCTGACATTTAACGTTACACGTCTAGTGACGGGTTCATATGCTAAATGTATTACATATTGGCGTTGTTCCGGGTACTT
Organism: Macroramphosus scolopax; assembly: GCA_901007825.1. Taxonomy (NCBI): domain Eukaryota; kingdom Metazoa; phylum Chordata; class Actinopteri; order Syngnathiformes; family Centriscidae; genus Macroramphosus; species Macroramphosus scolopax. Next base: position 5,915 of record CAAKHC010012687.1, read on the forward strand.
GTTGTTAAAGTGAAATGTTTGCGGGAGACCGCAGAAGAGAAATAGCAAAGCGTGAAGTTAACTAAGATTGATGGTAAACCTTCGACAGCACTACTTCCTGAGTTTAGGGAAGGGGCTTGGTCCCGTGCCTGCGCCCCGCGACCGCGCACCAAATTAGCATCGATGAAGTTTGTGCGAACATGGCGGATTTCCTTCCGACCAGGTCCGTGCTAAAAGTTTGTTTGCCCGTGTGCCTGCTGAACAGCGGCGAGGTGGAGCAGGTTAGAAAGTCAAAGGAGATCGACAGATGTCTCTCGCGGGAGAAACCGTACGTGAAACGGCTGGTGAAGATCCTGCTGCTCGGCGCTGGCGAGAGCGGCAAGTCGACTTTCCTCAAACAAATGCGGATCATCCACGGCGAGGACTTCGACCATCAAGCCCGAGAGGGCTTCCGAGCCACGATTTACAGCAACGTTATCAAAGGTGAGGGGTTGTGTCGGGTTGTATTTCGCTGCGATAGTTTGAAACCGATGAGGAAAGTTTCCACATCTGCCGAGCGAGGGGTCACACATAAACAGTTCACATCTGCTGGCGACACACCCAGTATGAACCGTGGTTCTCAAACCAAATCCGCAGTTGATCTTCGGATTTGATATTATAGCAGAACATTTCACATAGCAACAGACAAGTTGTGGTGTTGCCCCACCTGTGGATGGAGCTAATGGAGGGTGGTAAACCCTGTAAGGTGTTCCTGTCCGTCCACTCTCTATGTACAGGGACGACAAGACCATTAATCCAGGCCAAAGACAATTACCTCATAGTTCAATCAGCCACTCACAGTCATAAAGTCATTAGAAACTTCTGGTCGTATTTATTTGCTGTGTCAGTGAGGTTAGCTGGAGTTGTCTTTTTACAAAACTAGCTTCAAACTCTTGTCAGAAGTCAGAGGAAAACTTGTAATTCAATCTGAACTCTACAAGTATTTGGACTGTTTGTCTTGGTGATACCTCACAAATCATATTTTCTACAAGCACCGGTTGTGAAATACTGCGCCGGTATTTATGTTTTGAATGTATTTTTTTTGCTGATATCTCAGTTTATTTATGTGTTATTTGTTTTTGCTGCCAGGGAAATAAATACATTTTCATAATTAAAAAAAAAAAATTATTGGAAATCATGTCTTTGAATTAGCAAAAATTTGTTAAGCAACCTTTAACCAAGGATGCAACCGTTGGAACGTTCTAGGCCAAGGCCGATACCAATGTTTTTCGTTCCTTTTGTATTTGTTATTAGTTGCCACACTTGCACAGGACATCTGTTGCCCTCTTGCGTCACGCCGGAGTCGTGTCCAGCCTGTGACTGTGGGAGGTTCCCACCTATTGGACCTCTTCCAAAACCTCCCGCTGGGAAGGCTAATGTTGTAAACATAAAAACAGATAAACATCAGCCACTGCCATCGGGAAATGGTACCTCATTTGCCCACAGGCCGATGGACAAGGCAGATATCAGCCGATACCAATGTTCCGCCTGTAAACTGGTGCATCCCTAGTTTGTAGGGCACTGGCACTGTAACTAGGGATGGTAATCAGGAGCCAAGTTCAGTTGAGAAATCGTCCATCAGAATCATTTGCCTCCAGAGCCCAACAAGGCCGGCGCCTTTTTATTTGACTGTTGCATGAAAGCAGTGATGTCAAACTCAAGAAAGAGTGGAAGAGAGAAAGTGTGGCATCATTTCATGAGGAAGGCAAAGCACAAACAGCGCTGGTTGTCAAGTCTGTAAACTCTCAGGTCAGGGTGGAAACACCAGAAATATGCTGAAGCATCTTGGAAAGGTAACATAGACTTAAATTACAGTAATGTCTTTGTGTTCAAGCCTCTGTGCTGGAGTGCTGCTGCTTCCCACCCGAGTTAATATCCTACATATGTATTCATCAAAGTAGCACCAAGCAAGCAGGATATTCAAATGTGTTTTATTAAAAATATATAGAATTAAAAGCAATATTTCCGTTGATACTGAAGCCCTACTTTTCTTCCACACAGATAAGTGACCAGGAATCAATAACAGCTAATCAATGTCATGCCTGGTTGTTATATTTGTTCGGCCTGCTTCTCCCGAGACCATAATGTCAACGTTTCCTCTTCGATCCAGGTGTACGTGTGCTAGTGGACGCCCGTGAGAAGCTGCACATCCCGTGGGGTGACCCGGATAACCAGCAGCATGGGGACAAGCTGATGGCGTTCAACACCCGGTCGGCTCAGATGGTCAGCGGGCACCTGGATGCGTCCGTCTTGCTGCGGTACCTGCCGGCAATCAAAGCTTTGTGGCTGGACTCGGGTATACAGACTGCCTACGATCGTCGCAACGAGCTTCAGCTGGTAGGTGGTTACCACTGTAGTACAAACTGTCCGTCCCCCAAAATGAAGTAACTTGAGTCGGTGCGTGAGAGTGGCAGCGAAAACAGAAAGTGAAAGTGATTCATTCATCCTGCCGTTCCTCTCTCCCTACATGTCTTGCTCTGGTTGGTGCTTCTCCGTCTCTGTCGAGCGGTCAGACATATGCTTGAGTCAGCTTCCTGTTTACACCTCCCTCCTCGGCTGTCAGCATGCACATTTTAACACACTGACATTTAGTCCAGAAGATAGCTGTGTGTCACGTGCACCCTCGGGGGGCCTCCCCGTGCTCGTGTTTTAACTTCCAACAACCTGCTGCAATTTAAAGAAACAATACTAATTGTGCCGCCTTCTCTTTCCTTCAGTTATGTCTGTGGTCACGTGGTTCACTTTGTGTTGTCGAGCAGTTCTCGGTCCCCCAGTGAGAAGCGAACACGGCACATGTTTCTCCATGTTGTTTTCAGTAATAAGACAAAAGTATCAAATTCTTTTTGTTGCGTAAGCCCGTGTTGTTCTCAATGGCGTTTTGTTAGCCTGTCACACACTCAGTTTGCTGCTGGTGCAGACAGAAAGGGGAATAAGTGTGATCAGAGCTGGAATGTTGATCTGCAGTTAAACAGCTTTATGCTTACTAACAGAGCCCCGGCTCTCCCACACACACACACACACACACACACACACACCAAGTTACACAAAGACACACGCAGACTCTGGGCTGTGAAACATGACCAATGCCTCATGTCCAGATATCATCTCATATTCAGGTTACGCTACAAATCACGTTATAGATAAAGGCAAAAGCCACTTGCATCGTCTGAGTCTGTTGTGAGCACTCGACTGTAGATGTGCTCTTCTCATCTGCAGACTGATTCCTACGTAGGTGGTGAAAGAGGTTAGTGGTGCATGAGTCTGATGTTGGGGCCGGCCTGCAGGATGATTTGCAGCGGCAGACTTTAGTATCCCCTCTATTAGACACAAAGGGGCTCCTTATTTAGTCTTGGCCGTTCAGATGTCCCTTTCCTGTTCGGACCAGCCTGGTTCTGTGAACTGACAGACCGATTAATCAGACTGATTATAGAGATTTTTAAAATCATCGTCCTCTGGCGACGCCTGAACTCAAGAGGTCGATTAACTAACCCTGTCTGCACTCTGCAGTAGCATTTTATTCATTTAGTTACAGAACCAGCATGGTATTATTCCCTCGTACTGCATGAGGTGTGTATGAATCAATTTAAATTCTTGTTCAGTTGCAGCTGCAACAGCATTGATAAACAATTGTTTACAGCAGCAGAAACAATGTTTTAAACAAACCGCGCCTCTCTATATAAATATATATGTTGAAAAGCGTATACATTGAAGGCAAACGACTCCAGTTACAGCCTGTGTTTACTGCGAGGAGGATAATGAAATGTCACCATCCAGCGCCTCAGTAACAGGCCGGTCAATGATTTGATTACAAAGATTAAATATCGGTTCTGAATTTGAATTAAAACCAAACCCCTGAGGGCGCCCTCACTGGAGACACATGCATGACAACCAGAAGCGGCAGCTGGAGAGTTTCCTGCTTGTGTTTGGAATCCTCTGCCGGTAGATACGACTCGTTGTGTTCTGACGCTGCCCGGCAAGTATTTGCATCCCAAATCACTCGCGGCCTCGGGCTTGCTAGTAAGCATCATTAAAAACACATGTGACCCACTGAAACCACACTTGGCTCTGTCGTCTCTATAATCTAAGAGATATTTCTTTATCACACAGTAGATCTTCCGTGTTTACCTTGACTGGAGGTTTTAAAGCACGCTTGAGTGACATTGTTATATAATGCTGTTTCAGTTTTGCTTTTAGAGCATGCAAAAAAAAAAAAAAAAGGCAGGCGCAGTCGTGCGCTACACTGAAGTGAAAGAGATCAGAGTGAGGCTGATCTTGTTTCTCTTCTCTTTTCTGTTCAACTGAGCGATTTCTGGTGATTAAGAAACCGTCGTTCTGTCAGATTCGAGCGTCTCTACTCAGGCGCAGCCAGACTTGTGGCCAGAATTCAAATTAGCTCCATGCTAAAGGTGTCTCTCCTGCCCTTGGCTTTAGCGTAGCATTTCTACTCCTCCCTTGTGTAATCGTAGCCTCGCACACACACTCCCCACGTGTAAACACACGCACGCACACACAACACAGGTTTTTCAGGTCAGGATGGTTTTTGAAAAGATCAAAAGGTGCATACAGAAGCTCACGGAGGGGGAAATGGCTGGTATGTGGCTTTAACACACACGAATAGAAACCTAACAATCACGGAGGGAAACAATTTCAATTCTATGACGAAGGTGTCGGTCTGTTGGATCCTTAATGCAAAAATACATCAGAAAGATTGACACGAGAAATCCCTTGTACTTTTTTGCAGGTTTTTGGTTAAGTACAGCGCACACACACACAACACACACACATACACACACACACATACGCCGATAAAGGAATGCTTCTCAGTCTTGGCAGCCTCGTGTCTGGACTTGCACTAATTGCACATGAACACCGTCAGAACGGTCTCGAAAAAACACCTACACACACACGCACACACACACACACATACATACATTGACAGAGACGAAGCCACACGTCTGTGCAAATCGAAGCCACCGAAACATGTGACTTCTGCAGTACTGAATACTTTGTATCCTGCTTCACTTACCCAGAGTTCCCTCTGCTATCAGGTGGACAAGCAGTTTTGAAGGAGATAAAAACCTGGAACCATCATAGTAAAACCTCTTTGCTGCTTCGCACAACTTGAAATTTGAAGGTTAAGACTTGTTTAGATCGGAAGGCATTTAATTGTGATGATGAAAGTTTGGGTGGGACTAGATTATCAAAGAGGGTCCTGACAACCGGCTAAAGACGGATCTCCTCCTGCAGCAGATCCCCGTCTCGACCACAGATTTTACTTTAATCAAACTGTACTGTTTTTATGTCCAGTGAATTGCAAAGAACTAACTGCTATTCGTCCTCTGTCCTGTCGCAGGGTGAGTCAGTGAAGTATTTCTTGGATAATCTGGATAAACTCGGCGAGCCGGTAAGTTGTTTCTGCTCACAACTGATTGCTATAATCAGGCCTGTAGATATTGTAGGCAATATTGCAACATGTTTAGACAATTTAAAGTGCAGAACACAAACAAATCTTTTATCCACTGATCGCTTTACCAGCAGACGGCGTTCAGACGTTTCCTCAAATCAATAATCAGGATCCACCTTTGTTTTTTGAGAACATAACATTCCCATCAGGGATATTGTGGTTACACGCATGTTATTTAACAGTAGTCACATCCAAGTCGTACTCGAGCAGCTGCAGCTTAGCGTTGATCGTTAACGCTCTAACACATGCTTCCTTTACAACGTCCAAGCTTCCGATTCAGACTCCGAGGTTATAAATGACCGATGTTAAACATTCACCGACGCCGAGGTGTTTGTTTGGATTTCTCTTTTTTCCAATGATTTGCTTTGTTAGGAATGAAGAAAATGTGTTTCCTTGAAATGTTACACTTTCCTGTGACTTCCTCAAACATAAATGTGTCATCGTCAACTCTTGTGAGGCCTTTCCCTGATTGTAAACTACAACTGAGAGCATATATTTAGTAGGCTGATTGAGTATTGGACTGAAACAAGAGGATGTGTTACTGATATTCATGTTTCATTATCACATTGTTAATAGTCTTTGTACAAAAGACCTCCTGGGGTTTTGAATTCAAGGTTTCAGAGACAAATCTTCTGTCCTACTGATTCTAGCTGATTTCTTCCTATTAATCATGTCGCCGTTCATTCACCGTGTCTTTCCGTCTCTGCATCAGGATTACGTCCCCAGTCACCAGGACATCCTGCTGGCCCGAAAGCCCACCAAGGGCATCCACGAGTACGACTTTGAGATCAAGAACGTCCCCTTCAAGATAGTGGACGTGGGAGGCCAGCGGTCCGAGCGGAGGCGCTGGTTTGAGTGTTTTGACTCCGTCACCTCCATCCTCTTCCTCGTCTCCTCGTCTGAATACGACCAGGTGAAACCTCACTGCCGTTGCGTGTCATTTCTTGAGATGGGCTGTGACATTGCACATGAATCAGTTTGTTCCAGCAAGACGTGTGACGGTTGTGATCTATCATGTGTCCTGTGTCGGCTGACCCAACTCTGCTTCAGTATTTAACACGTTCTCTTCATCGTCATGTTACACAGATTCAGGGTGACGCGGTTTTGATATGTTGGGGCGGTTAGAAGCAGGTTTTGGGAGAAAGGCTCTCGAGCACTAACAGGGTGAAGACTAGGTGTGTGTGTCGGTGTATTGAGAGAAAGAGAGAGAGAGTACCGCTCTACAATGAATAGAATTGTACCCGCTGTACACACAAACACAGACAATCAATATGTGGCGGGTGAAGCCAAGTGCACACTGGACCACAATCAGGTTGATATGGGGTCAGATTCGATCCTCCCGAGTATCGGGGGTGTGGCTGTAAGGGGTTTACAGACATGTTAACCTCACCAACCGAATCGGACACTCCCTGATTTACAATCTGTAGTGTGAATGAAGCATTGATGGAACACTGAGCAGGAAACCTACAACAGTGAGCTGACAGGGCAGCATCACCAGCCGGATGGTGCAGCTATCACCAGCCACGTTTGGGAGACAATAAAACACATAATGGTGACTCACCCCCAGCTGGTGCTGCAAAACGTATAACCCATCCTCTTCCCGACTGGGACTGTATCTGAGGTTTTTTTGTTTTTCGGTGTAAAGCTACAGCTGATAACGACAGTCCGCCGCCATGTTTGTTTATATCTGAAGTCACGTTTCTGTTGAGATCCCGAGTCGCGTGGTCCTGCATCTTGAATGTGTGTTTATTTTAATTAGTACTAATATTTGCAATGTAAATAAAACTGTGTCCTTCTGTGTACTTGAACAGGTGTTGATGGAAGACCGGCAGACCAACCGGCTCCGTGAATCACTCAACATCTTTGAGACCATCGTCAACAACCGCGTCTTCGTCAACGTTTCGATCATCCTCTTCCTCAACAAGACAGACCTGCTGGAGGAGAAAGTGAAGAGCGTGCCGCTCAAGGAATACTTTCCCGACTACACCGGCCCTGAGCACAGCCTGCTGGACATCCAGTCGTTCATGGTGGAGTGCTTCCGAGCCAAGAGACGCGATGCCACTCAGAAACCACTGTACCACCACTTCACCACAGCCATCAACACGGAGAACATCAGGCTTGTGTTCCGGGACGTCAAGGACACCATTCTCCATGACAACCTCAAACAGCTCATGCTCCAATGACCCCTGTCAACCTGTGAAAGTAGAGAACCTGAACCAAACCACCCCCGTGTCCCTAAAGAGGACCTGGGAGAGACGGGTCTCCGAAGAATCAGAATGAGTTCAGCATTCTTCGTCAGCTGTTTTTATATTAGTTTTTACCCTCTTCTCTTGAAGAGTTGGCCTTCTTGTTCGTTCATCGTTTGGTAGGGGAACGAATCTGTAGCGCAGATTTATTTCGGTTGTAAAGAGACAAGCAGATGGTTAGGATGCTGAGAAAAGATGGAAACCCTGCAGCTTTGTGTTGGGACTCTGATCCTCTGGACACACGAGACGTGCTGGGCTTCTGGCCCTCAAGGTGCCGGTGCTGGCACTGAAGACGATGACTGGCTGCAGAAACCAGCAAAACTTTTCACGAACTCTCTGTATTTCTTAAGCAGATATAGAATTAACAAAGAAACAAACAGGAAATAATTATGTGAAATTATTACTTTGTTAAAAGGTTCAGAAAGCTTTCAAGCAAATAACAAAGATAAATTGTGTCCAGTCCAACTCCACAACATCTCAGAGCTGATTCTTCAGTCTGTGTCCGAGCACTGAATTCATCAAGACCAAATTTCACTCTATCATTTGTCTTTGCACTGGCCGGTGCTGCTTTGTGAATACCTGCAGTTTGTGGAAGGGATTGCAGCACAGTTCCTCCCCCTCTCGGTTGTTCCTGTTTTTTGGTTCCAGATCTTCAGGTTTCGGCTGTCGACAGCCATCTTTCCTGGGACAAGGACCAGTTCAGAAATGGTGACAATGATCACAACGAAGATTTAACGTGGGAACTGGCTCCAGCACTGGCACCTTGTCCGTGGGAAACTTCAAGACGATGGTGTGGATGAACCTGCAAGCCTTTACACGCCATGTCTTAATAAAGACCAAATTACTGTTCATATACTGCATTTGTGCCAGGATCTCTAGAGATCTAAAGTCAATCTCAGCGTCCTCAAAAAATAATTAAGATGCATCTTTCTGTGCAAGTTGTCCTTTTCTTTATAATTCACAGCATAAAATGACCTTCATTGGCAGGTGTGCCAACAAGTGAACCTGCAGTCCACTGTTTTCTCAGGGTTGAATCAAAACCAGCGTTAACGATGATGTCATTGTTGGGTGAACTGTCCATGGACTCTTCATGTCCTTGTTCTCCAAAAACAAAGCTCCTGTGATCTTCACTATCCTCCCAGTCCTGGCTATGTATATACTGTAATCTGTTGCCATGTAAATAATATTCAGGTTTATCTCCTTTATATGTAAATGGTTTTAGAAATGGCGTATTTTTCCCCCCATTCTGAATGTGTTACAAATCACTGCTTTTCCTGTGGAGATGACGGATGTATTTTTGTGTAATTTTTTCACCACCTTTTTGAAATTCATTCCTGTGTCAATTCTGATGCCACTCTAACCTTATCAATAAAATACACTTTTCTAAGGAAATATATTGTGTTTATTGATCATATTCAGAAGCAATTTCTATTTTTGGAAACATTTAGTGTTAAAGTATACCTTAAAAGTTGCATTTGTATATAGCATATATATGGATAGTAAATAGACTGGTTAATTTAAAGTTTCAACCTCTGGTACATGCTAAGGATGTTAGCATTTCTCCTGTCTTACAGTAGGGTTAGACCTTCAGGAGATATGTTGCCCCCTGTTGGCTTGGAAGTGTAAAATATGAGCACTTATCTTGTTTATTTGGGAATCCCATTCGACCTTTTAAAGTTCTCCATATACATATACAAGTATATAAGTTGACAATTAAGTACACACAAATAAAACGGTCCCACTTAGTTAGTCATTTTAAAACAGCTTTAGCCACGAATTAAACTCGTCTTCGCTTGTTGCGAGAAAAAGACCGGAAGTGGGCCAGTAGTACCCTGACGAGTTGCCAGGAAACTGCTTTGCCTGCTGAATTAGCTAATTTTAATCGGGGTTCTCCCAAATTGGATCGTCTGATTGTCTCTTTACAAAACAAAACCCCTCTCATATACGGAAGGTCTTTTTTGAAGGTAATACGCCCAAAACTGGTTCAGCTGTCTGTTCCGCCAAAAGGGATTTACGCGAAAACGGAAGTACGGAACAGTGAACTATCTCAACTAAAGTACGAGTTGCAGCGCCACACCCTCGGAACAGATCACTAAACCCACACAGGATGCTGATAAACTGTCACAAACAACCCAGTTATAACCCATTGACTACTTATCGGTTTTAAATCAACCGCATACCTGTAAGGTAATTATTTAAACTGAGTTTTGCGAAAAGTTAAGTTATTTACAAACAGGCTCGCGACGCGCCACCTAAAGGGTCTTAACCTGGCATTAACTCTGACTTTAAGAACTCGTGTAAATAACAGAAACCTAAAAAGTGACACCGGTGCTTTAAACATAGTTATTGGTGACAAATACTTAATATCATAAAACCTTTGGAAGATGGCTCATTAGATGTTTGCGCTGACGACTCCACAATGAGCTCCGGTAAGTGTCACAAAATAGTTCATCGCAAAAACTCAGGAGGTCACGTGACGTAATCGCAAATAATATTACTGTACTTGTACAGTTGATTGAATCGATCCTTAACGCGCCACTGGTTCGTTAAATACTGTCGGTTTTGTTGTAAAATAAAGTCGATATTGTTCCAGAGGAAGTGTCTTTCAACGACAACGAGACAGTCTGTATTACTTTAATTTATCCATCAGTTGTTTCTTGTCGTTATTCATTCATTCACTCTCTCATTTATGTATTTTTAAGGATGCAACAATTGTAAAATTGGGTGTCAATAGCCCATAATTTCTTTTCATTCATTTTGTTTTTGTTATTTGTTTCTTGACAGGCAAACAATAAGAAATAACAGAACTATTTTTGAAATCTTCTGCATGAGGTGATGGTAGGATCTTTGTCATGTCCCGTATTCTTATAGAACTGAAAAAGTAAATAAAGAAACTGTATTTGTTCCCACAGAGGTGTGCCCATTTTGCGGGAAAACGTACAAAAGGTTGAAGAGCCACTTGCCTCACTGCAAGGCAGCAGCGACCCCGAAAACCCCTTCAACCAGCCGTGATCTCACAGCGACTCAAACTTCTCGTCAGCTGGATGCAGGCCTGTCCAAACCAACAGCAAAAGGGAAGAAGAAGATACGTTCAACTACAAGTCCGAACACGATAAAGACTGATAAGGCGTCTGCAGTATCATCAGAACTGTCGTCATCAACACAGCCACCGTTGAAAAGTGCGAATAAATTGTCCCCGTCACAGCCAACAACACTGCCATTATCTTCATCTCATAGTTCTTCAACAATTCCACCATCAACCAAGAAGAAGCCAAAGCTATCTGATCAGATCAAAAAGGCCCACATCCTCACCTCCAGCAGCACTTCCCTCAGCTCCTCCCCATCGCTATCTCTGTCTCCATCTCCTATTCTCTCCAAGCCAAAGAAGAAAAGTCTCCGTGCTTTGATAGAAGCTGCGAAGTCCCATCAGGTTTCCAAGGGATCGGCCTCAGAGGACTTGCTCTCAGTTTCATCTCCACAAAGTCCAGAAACAGGTCCCCTAAGCTCCGGAACCAGAGCACAGTCAGGGACCCAAGACTCAGTCCACCCTGTGCTTCTGTCCACACACAAGAAACCCAAAGGTGCGAATAAGAAGAAGGTCTCCCCATCTATTTCTAAAACAATCTCTGACTCTCTAGACTCAAAAGAAACACAAGGCAACATCTGGGTTGGCAACGATGAGGAGAAAGGGGATTTATCGGGGAATGAAATGTCCTGGAAAGCAGGAGGTGGTAGTCAAAAGACCAGGATTACGCTCCAGGATGTTAAGACCACATTAGACCGAACTAAAACCAAAGGTGGGCCCAGCAGGTCAAGCATCCTGGGCCAGATAGAAACTTCCCATGAGCTAAGTAATGGCACCAAACCCAGGACCAGTCCAGTTTTAACAGGCACTCAGAAAGACATTGTTAGTAGCTTGGGAATGACTCTGTCAGGCCAGCAGAAGGAGCTTACTGCAGATGTGAACAAAAAGTCCGGACAAGTGTCTTTAACCCCTCTGACAGATGCTTTGCTTCAATCCAAACTATCCTCCCCTGCGACTGCCCTACATCCATCACCACAGGTGATCCAAACCACACCTCCTCCACACACACACAGTGGGAACAATGGGCTGTCCTCAGCATCATCATCATTACTCACCCACTTTTCCAGCCATAAGTTTTGTCCTCTGACTGCTCAAACTCGGCCAGCGAGGATGGAAACAGTGAAAGCAGATGGGTTTGTGATGAAGAAACTGCAACTGGAGCTCAGGGAAGAAAACACGTCTGGTAGTGAAAGTAAAGGTCAGTATTGGACAGTAAAATGCAGAGCTGGTAATCAAATCTCAGTCCCCTTTTTTCCACTTGTGAATGTGTCTCCACAACAAACAGCTCACATTGAATATCAAGTCAGATTCAAATCTTTACTTTACCTAGATTCTGATTTAAATCATCTTATCTCATATTCCATTTGAGTTTGTTGAGACAATGTTTATTATTTGTATGATTCCAATACAGTCTGACTTCTATTTGCACCAGTGGGGTTGCCCCCTGCTGGCCATTATAAATAATGCAGGTTTAAGGCGCACCTGTTTAGGCTTCACAAGTTCTTTTATACAGTCTATGGTCTGTTTAATCAACACCTCAGTCGAAACGATAGCGAGCCCCAGTGACATTACAGGAAACATGTGTTGTATCGGCATGCTGATTCTTTGTCGTGTATTGCAGTTGGACTGACACAGCGGAGGCTTGGGCAGGTGAAACTGAGCGAGCTTCCTAAGTGGCTGGCCTGCAAGACCCCCAACCATCCAAGACATGTGGTGGAAATGATGCAAGGAGGTATGTGTACAGAGGTATGAACATACCAGTACTTAGCTTACCTCAGAACACTGGAGTCACAGGGAAGCAGCTGAACCAGGCTAACGGTCTTACTGCTAAGCTATGCTAACTATCACCTGGTTTTAGCTTTATATTTATATTTTCCCAAAATTTGGAATTAGACTGTGAAGTCTAAAGATTTAACGTTGAGTTCTTTTTGTGCTTCCTTCAGGTTGGCATTGGTATTACAGGAAGTACGTGGATGTGAGGAAAGGTGGCGTGGGTGGAGTGGGCATGTTGGTCGCAGGATACTGCATGCTCAGCTACATCTGGAGTTACCCTCATATAAGTACGTGTGTGGATTACCCTCTTCATACAATGATTAGATGTGGAGCTGACTGGATATGTTGTTGTTTTTTCAGAGCGCGATCGCTGGAGGAAGTACCACTGATGTCAATGGAAGATGTTTGCACAAGTTTGACTGAATGACAGATGGAAGGTGCAGCATCCACTCTGCGCTCAACGCACAATTAATCCTCAGATGTATATCTGACAACTGGGCACTGGGCTTTTGTTTATTCATTTATTTATTCTTTATCATTCTTTAATTATTTATTGTCTGTATTTTTCTTAGTTTGCTATGTGTTTTATTTTATTTCAGTTTGGGAGTTCTGAACGTGCATAAGGGAACAAACCCAAATCATTATTTACTGGAGTTTACAATGACTGGAAAAAATGCAGGTCTCGGGTCAACAATGTCTTCTGTCATTCTGACTCCAGAAGCTGTTAAAATCCCAAAGGATCCACTAGGTGTCACCGTTGGGTTGTGTGTAGGATAATGTTTGATATGCAGTGTTCTCAGCTCCTTTGTGCAGAGGCAGTGGTGCTGGGATCTTTCAGAGGATTTAAGGGAACCAGCAGATTATTTTAACTTGATAAAAATTAAGTTTCACAAACAGTAGAGACACATGAAATTCAAATTATCCTGACATCAGCATCTGTTAAAAGGCTAATTAGTAAAGCAGAGGGCTGCAAATCTGCAAAAGCTCCCCCTGTCACATGATGTTATTATGCATGCTTAGTTCGACAGTGCCAGTATGAACACAGAATAGTAATGGAGGGACACTGAAGGAGGCTCTCAGCCGGACTGGACCAGTTTGTCATCGTATTCAAAATGAATTTATTGTCCACTCCTTTGCTGCTGTAGTGAACACATTAGCTACAAATGAAGAAATGACGAGTGACGAGGTTTCTTGACACCGCTTCATAGCCAACACAATAAAAATATTTTTTGCTTTTACATTCTTTCTTTTTTTTCTGTCCATACAAAAATTATAAATATTTTGTGTTTCGCTTTTCATTTTTATACAAAACAACAAACTATACAAAAATCAAGTGAGACAAAACAACAGTGGAAATGGAGACAGAGGGAAACAAATCTGTGTGTTGAAAACAAGAGAAGAAGCACAGTATGTGACGACCAGGCCCTCAAACAACGATATGCATCCAGTTAACACAATGTACTTCCCACGCTGGGCTCCAAATGTTTGTTTTGCAGGTATAATTGCAGAAACCACTTAAAGGAAGCAACTTGCAAATCTCACTTTATATTACATGATGTTTGCAGTCCCTTTCAAAGCAGAGAGCCCGGCAAGTTTTCTCATTGTGCACCGGTAGATAAAAGAGGTCGATTGGGGCAGAGATACAAATATAGGTAGGCTGCAACAGCCACTGGCACTCAAACACAAAAGAACAGATGTGTTCTGCATCATCCCGTATACAAAGGCCTTCAGTCTGCTCCTGCAGCAGGCATATTTCACAGATACACTCGCAGGAGAAGGGTTGCACTATCCAGAATCAACCCCAAGAACCATTAAACCTACAATTCTGGTCTTGTAGAGTTTAGCAGACATCCTGTTTCTTGCATAAACCATAATACAGATTTCTGAAGAGCTTTTTTCCAAATATGTAATTTTTTTAAATACATAGCTGCTTTGTAAAACAGCCAAAAGACACAAAGGCTGGATTCAGGACAACACTCCAATTGATTTTGGTTGCACTGCTGAAAAAGCAAAAGAATGGAAACAAATACTTGAATAGAAACATCGGTAAGTGAGATAAACATCTTGGGAGGCAGTCGAACCAAGCTACATGAAAGCGCTTAGACCAGCGTGTGTGTGCGTGTTAGGATGTTAAACAGACACGCTGGTAGATGTGTCAATGTAGTAAAGCATAGACTGATATGACTAATATATAATTACAAGCAAAAGGCAAAAAGATGTGTACAATCAATGACCCTCCAGCATCATTTTAAAGAATGAAGATATGTTCAGAAAGCTGGTGGGTGGGGGGGGGCATCAAAATAAACACAGATTTCATAACTAAAAATGAGAAAATAAAAATCTAAATAAAAAAAAAAAGATGAACATATTGTAACATATCTTCCTCAATCTGAGGATTTAGCTCCCCTAACACAAGCACACTGAAATGATAAGGTGGTTGGGATCCGTGTGTGTTCGTCTCGTGTCTGTGTTGGGGATCGCATACCTTTAAGGTACAAAAGAAAATGCAGACGAAAATGTGACCTAAGCACAAGAGGAAAACAAAAACATAAGCACTGGAGTTGTGGTTTGACTAGATTCTAGTGTGATGAAGAGGTTATCCTTGTTGTAGGCAGCGGAAAGCAGGCAAATGAATTTTGGTTTGGCCTAAAGTACACTGCATATCGACGAAAGCCTCGTGTAGAGGTCCTGAAATGGGCAACGGTACGATTAGTGCAAGTTGTCTAAGTGTATGTGCCTCTACTGAGCTTACCTTAAAATATGAACATCTCTTGTGAGTGTGGACTTTCAGTTGGTTTGCAATGCAGACAGGAAGTGAACGTGTGACTTTGAATAGGATTCTTCATGTAAACACTTCAAAATAAAAGCATAAAATTAGGCACAGAGTCGTTATTTTGTCCCTCCTCCTCATCCCTGTTCTTCAACGAGGAAATTAACTGGCACAAAAAGTTAACTGTTTGTGTGTGAAATGAGGGACACTTCTGCATTCAGAGCTGCAACCTTGTTATCACAGATACTAATCTATTAATAATATACAAAACAAGAGCATCTCTGTCTACAGGTTCATTGCATTGCACACATTCCCGGATCTTTATAGGTGATCATAAGTGCCTGTCTTCAACTTCAATGACTCCTCTCTCATGCCTCAAAATAAAAACAACATAAACTTAATACATGCTACATGGCAGGAGATGGTTTCACAAAGAACAGACCTGAAGGAAGAGTTGACCTCTCTCCACACAGTTTTGTAGTGAATACAACAAACTTGTGTTCTGATCTATACATCAGGGGTGGTCTTAACATTCCAAGATGCTGTTGACCGCCGCCTCTAGAGCAGAATCTGTGTCATTGTGAGGGGCTGAGGTGAGCTTAGGGGAATTAAGGGGCTGGATGGGGTGGGAGGACACGTGCTGAGACGCCTGGCAGTGCGTCTGTCCACTTGGCGCTGCTGCAAAAGGTGAGTGGTTACCTTGGGGATAACTGTTGGCAGCGGCCGGGCTGTTGATGCCGGCGCTGCTGGGCCCATGGCATTGCTGCGATCTCTTCAGTTCCATGACGCTCTTGTTTTCTAAGGGTGGAGATTGAAGTCTATCTGCTGTACCTGTTGCTACAGCCCCGCCCCCTCCCGGGTCTCCATACCCAGGCTGGGAGTCTGTCCTGTAGGGAGGCTGCGTGGAGCCTCTGTCTGACTGATTCCAGCTATCGCTGGACGTCTCAGACGGGAAGGAATCATGAAAACGTTTGGATTTCACCCCACAGCAGAAGTCCTCCAAGAAGCTATCTATTAAACAGACAAGCAAACAAGTACATTTTTATAAAACCTTACAGTGGTCAAAAAGATATACATAGAAATGGCTTCACCTCTACATTTTCTTTTTACCTGGATCCACTAGTACCATGCGTTTTTCTTGTGTCAGGTTGCTGCGCTCCTCTTGGTTGAAGGTTCTATCAATCATCACCATTTCTGAAGATGGACTGAAATGCTGCAGGGAAGGGAGAGACAACTTGCTGGTCTGGTGCATGTCATGACACGATACACATGCATGAAGGACAGTATTTTCTCGTGTGTGTGCCTACCTCCGCTTCCACCATCAGCAGTCGTCTGTATTTGTTGATCATGGCCTGGGTCCTCTTCAGCACCTGAGTCGCTACGAGCTCAAATTCATCATCCACTGCAAATAATAAAAAACACAAAACTCAATTTGCATAAAAGCACTTTCATTCCAAAGCACATTTTACTCATACAGATGAGAGACTTATGGAGCCTCTCTTGCAGACTATTAAGACTCCGGTGTACCCTGTGAGAACTCTTCCCGACTGGGTGGAGCCCCTTGGAACACGTGGAAGGGAATCAGTCTTTGCAGCGCGTCATTGATACAAGCAAACTGACGTCGATCCGGAGTCTGAACGGCAGCGTGATCGTTCCTTAGCTGTTGTAAAATCCTGAGGTGATGAAAGGAAAAGAGACAAACTCCTTTAAAAAGAGCTGGTGACATCAAAGATGAAAAAACAAGACTACATTCCACAAATAAAAAGAAATAACCAACACAGAGTTTTGACTCACATTCCTCCCTTTGTAAGTGGCGGAGGGGCGGGCCTCTTCTGAGCACAGAGAAAATGTAAATGCAGAAGTTGTTATTACACCATCAGTATCATTCCTTTCCCTTTAATCCATATCAAAATATTCCCAGACGTACAAGTTGCAGGGTAAGTGATGTACCTGAGAATTTAGGCTTGAATCTTGTGTCGTGCTGTTCATAGCTGAGATAGACAAACAATAAAACAGCAGTAGGTCAAAGAGCTGCAGACTTTATTAAATATAAATACAATCCATTGACAGTAAGTGAACACATCAGCTGTTACCATGGATGCTGCTGAGCTGCATCTGTCTGTCCTGTGTGAGGGCAGGTGATGAAGAATTCTGGAGAATGAAAGTGATGCCAGTCAGATGAGGGGACAAGACTTCAAGAGCAAAACAGTATGAAGGGTTATGGTTTTACCTGTATGTAGTCTTGTTGGTCCTGCGTCACCATACCAGGTAAAGGGGACAACGAAGTGCAGTTCTGGGTTTGAGTCACTAGGAGGCGCTGCACGGGGCTAGCTGAAACCTGGCCTTGATTGCCAATCCCCGTGGCCGCCGGGCCGAGCAGAGTCAAACGCCCAGCGGTGCAGGATGTTTGCACAGGTGTGGTACTAGCACAAGTAACTCTCGCCCATGTTTGAGTTACACCACCTCCAACCTGACCGCCGCTGACTACTCCCTGGTTCAATATTAGCTGCCCTCCTGGTTGTGCTGTGAAGTTCTGCCCGGCAACAATCTGCAGTGTGTTCTGACTGGTAATTAGGCCACTGGAGTTGGGGTCAGCGGGACCATTGTGGATAGTGCCGGCCTGAGTGAGTGCCAAAGAGCTGGGCAGCAAGAACTGTCCAGGTGGTAAGTTTGCCTGGGCCTGCACTTGCTGCTGCTCTGGTGGCTGCTGCACTACAATGGGGCCATTGGCTGTGTATTGTCCTCCAGGCGCAGCAGTGTTAGCATTAACTACATTTGCCAAGGTGGAGGCGTTGGGCTGCAGGTTGTAGACACTCTGAGCTCCAGCTTGGTGAGGTTTAGGTTGGATAGGTCTGACAATAGTCTGGGTCCCTCCCGGGCCTCTCTGTATTATGATGTTTTGAAGGGGGATGTTTTTTAAAGGTAACCCGACTTGGCCTATTTGCCCTTGAGTTGGGGCAAACACCTGCCCACCTGTTGCTGCCCCTGCTGCGGCTATGGGCCCCCCTGGCCTCAGCACAATCTGAGGAGTTCTTTCCAAACTACTAAGAGTCATCACTCCACCACTACCACCGAACGAACCTAAAACTTGGATGTGCTGGGAGGAGCCATTGGGGAGCTGGGAGACTCCTTGTAGGAACTGGCCAGGGGGTAAAGCAGCTGTCGCCGTGGAAACCACACCCACTCCACCTCCATAACCCCCAGAGACCAGCTGGGAGGGGAAGGGGACAGGAGCCTGCACAAGCGTGGGAGCAGGCTGAGAGTCTAGTAAGGCCTCCTGGGCCAGTGTCTGCTCGGTGATGTCGGCCTCCATGAGAGACTTCTGTAGGATATCGAAGGGCTGGTCTTCTCCCTCAAGATCCACCCCTTCAGGGGAGCTGCCGGTTCCCAATTCATCCTCGATAAATGAAAGGCTGCTGGAAAGCTGGAGGCCGTCCCCAGCTGGGTCCTCGCCAAAGTCATCCATTGTAGACGAGCCATCCTTGAGGCCAGTGTTGGAGTCAGCCTAAAGGAGGCATTTAGAGACGAGAGGAAAGTGGTGAATGTTTGCATGTCATTATAACAGACAGTCTGACAAATGTCACTGTCAGCTCGAGTATCAGATGATAATTTTAACTACATTCAAAAAAAGGGAACTAAACCATTAGCTTTTGATCCTATCGTTTAACACTCATAATCATACTCAAATCTGCCTTGATTTTGGTCGTATACTCACAGTGTCGCTAGCGAAGAAGGATGCATCTGATCCATATGCTGCGTTGGCTACATCGTCCCCTTCAATCTACAGAAAGAGAAAAGGAAGTCACACCAACTCAACAGGCTGGACTCAGTTATTTTAAATGAACTTAAGCCAGGTCTCTTAATAAAGACCAATTAAAGGCTACAGGCAATTCTTTAAAAAGGCAGTAAACACTCACTGGCCACATTATTAGGTACACCTGTACAAACTTTGTCGTGAATATGACTTTGAAAGCTTATAGTTTCTCAACTATAAAGCAAATAGATGAGTATCATGTATATGATGGGAGGGCCAACATTAAAAACACCACTCACTACAATACCATTGAATACTAGACATGTGGCTGAATTATATCCTCTCTGAGTGTACAGTAAATCAAACATGAACATCAGGGTCTTTGTAAAAGCAGAATTTTTTTTTCAATCTTACAAGTGTACCTAATGAAGTGGCCGGTGAGTGTAAACATTCTGTAAGAGTCACTCACGGACTTGCTGTTGCTGCCATGGAGATAATCATTCAATGCATCCACATCTCTGAAAAAAGTACAGAAGAGATTTTTTTTTCAGGCGGCTCAATTTCTGTTCACTTATGTACTTTTAGGTGCTTCTCAGGTGAAAGTGATGATCAGTTTGGGATGCACCGATTGTGAAAGTCGGGGCCGATAATGTTGAAGGAAATAACAATTTGATCGATGGATTTCTTTTGCCCAAAAGGAACTGTCTGAAAGTCATACAGCCCTGCATCACATAATCTTCGAACGACCAAAGGGAGTGAGGTCTACTCACTGCACATCACTGTAACCCCTAGCAACCGTTACATCAACACATATCTTGTTTGCTTGTAGGCCGATTGAAGTCAACAAATATCGGCCGATATATCGGTGCATCCCGTCATAAAGTGATATACTGTATGTGCTACGTTTTTTAAAAGTTTTTTTTTTACCCTAAAATATCCAGAAGATGGCGATCTTCCTCATCATCCATGACACCTAAAAAGGAATACATGTGGGAATAGAGGTGATGAATTACACATGTGAGAAGGCAGAGGCCTCATATGAACTGAGGATTAGATCATTTATGTTTGGTAACAGCTCTGTCATGAAAACCTCAGAAGATCACGTTTTTATTGAAAGATTGATGTATGAGCTGTGTTGTTATATTAATAGTAATGACATCTCACTCACAGATTTCTGCCAGGCAGCATGGAGTCTGTCTTTTAACACCCTATGTTTCCATTAACAGGATGGGCTGCGGGGTGAGAAAATGCAGGTGCAAGATTACAGTATTGTATGTGAGATAGTTGGTGTAGGAGTGATTGAAAGTGGGGAAGGTGAGGGAGAAAAATCAAATGTGTGGGGGTGTAAAATGAGGAGAACGAGGGGGGGGCAGTTATCCAGAATTATGGGAGCTCAGTAAGGGAAGGATGGCCTTTATATGACACATACTAACTCCCTCCCATCTGTTGTCCAACATTGGTGGTTCCTCATGTCTGCACAGTGAGTAAGTGTTAATAGCCCCACCCTGCTCCAACTAACATTAAATGGCTGTCTTGGTGGTGTTGGCTTTGTGTTGTCAGCCAGCAAATGTAGCCAACTTGGTGCCAACTCTACATTTGAAAAGGGGGCCCATTGGCACTTCCTTGATCCAGTGTTTATTAAGCGAGTGTTTGGATGATTATCAACTTATTCTGTATTCACATTTAAACAATGTGTTGGGAGAAAGACACAAAAAAATTGATATGTCTGCAGTCGTTTATTTAGTGGAGGGATTAATTTTTATTCTGTGTCAGTCATGGCTGCTTAGGCTCGAGTCAGTGAACAACGTTGGAGCTGCAATGCAACAAAATGGCTGTTACAATGCCAACGGCCGTCTTTGCAGCTAAGCCACGGTCAGACTCCATCTTTGATTACAGAGACAACAAAGAACGACAGAGCAGCAATGCAGAAACACTATGTGAACTGGCTTCTTTACACGGAAGCACAAGGAACAAACAGCTAGAGCAAACACTAGTGCATAAAATCAAAGTATATACCTAATACATGGTTTATTGTTCCACAGGAAAAGGCTCATGGGCTCCTTCGTCCTTCAAAATTACCACAGAATGACCTCATGTCTACAAGTAAACACCCAAGTAACATTTTTATTTTACCAGTAAAGTGTGTAGGTTGCCGTAAAACGAATGAGAATAGCACAGCTAACGTCAAGTAATCCAAAATACACTAAGCCTCCCTACTAATGCCAACATGTAACGTTATTTAGAAGGTTAAGATTCACAGTTTATACAGTTAACTGTAATTCGAGCGTTCACCACAGCTACATTAGTGACTATGTTGACCGAAAACGAGCGTTTATATTGGCACAAATGCGCATATTTAAGCGTATGACTCGCAAATTTCAACCACGGTCGAATAAATGAAGCCGTCTCATCGGAAAAGTCGGGTTATTTTGTACAATATTAAGCTGAAATTCTGTCCTCCAAATCCGCTCTAGCATGCGTGCTTCGATGCCGGCCATGGTAGCCCCTGTCGTAGTCCCGCAAATGGAAGCTGTTGGTTTAGAAAGCCAGCTAATGTACAGCCTGCAAGTTTTCTTTCCAAAAATAGACTGAATAGACAAAAAGATAATCGCATTCAAGTAAGCACAAAAACGCCCGTCGTCCAGCCTGTGGCTGATCGTCGCTGACGTTCTTTCTCTGGTGGGGAGGCTTTCATTTGTCCTCGACGTGGCTCGTCTGCCAGCAATGAAAAACGTCACATTTGTCTCGATAAGCCGAACCGGAGCGTTTCAATCGTGGGGTTTTGTACTGCTCGTGTTTTTCGGTCGGGTTAGTCTCCAGACAGGGTGCTCCGCAGCATTTTAACGATAAACATCGGCCTGTTGGTGGTTAGCTAGCCACGATGTCGACGACGCCTACTTTGTAACCGTCGGTTGTCATTCCGACGAAAATGCCAAACCGCGTCGAACCATAAATATTTATCCCGATTAGCATAACATAAAGACGACTCTTAGAGGCAAACCCTTTACTCCTGTCTCACTCCTGTTGAAACCCAATATCTCCATTTGGCAACTTTTAATTTGCTCCCCCCTCCTTCTCCTCCTCCTCCTTCTCCCTCTCCCACTCATGTATTTTTCTCACTGTCCCTGTTCTGTCTCGGATAGATTTTTCTCTCCGCTCAAATTCTCTTCCCTCCCTAAAGGAAGAGAGGAAGGAGGCTGTGTGTGTTTTTTCCTTGAAATTTTTATCACAAAATTATAATACACTCAAAGGGAAACTCACCGTCATGAAAAAGCAGTGCCTTGTCAACGGGGTTTCCTCGCCATCACCGCACGGGTGGTTGGGGTAGTGCACAGAACTACAAGGCATTAAAATCACCGCTCCACAGCGGTAGCGTACCACTGCAAATTTGAATATAAAATTAGAAATAAAGAACAAGGAAATATAAAACACTATTTTATCTATTGTTAAAATCATGTTTGCATGTTTACTGAGCCCATAGAGCTAATATTAACTTTACCATTGCCAACGGTAGGGGGCGGTCCTCAGAATCGACTGCCACACCTTTACGTCATTCAGGTATGAAACTATCAGGTATGATGGGTAGTTACAGCAAGTCACACATGTGAAAGCTTCATAATGAGACGGGATTAAAAACGATTTGGATTCATTTCATTAAGTCATGAACCAACATACACACAATGCAAATGTCCAAATATGCACAAACCAGGAAAAGGATAAACCCAAATAATTTCACTCCTCACTTGTAATTACATTGCCTTTAATGTATCTGATAAAAATCCTGATCCCACACAAATAGTACATATATACATTTTGCTTGTCCTGCATTTCCAGGTTTTGTAGGCATCATCCAGTTAGCAATGCTTAACAATTTCAGTATTTTTAATGTTTTTTTTGTTTTTATTTGTTCATTAAATGTAATACACATTTTTACAAGACAAAATTTGTATATTTGTCATTTGTTCCGACAGTCTAAGAGCAGAAATTGCACGCTGAGTCAAATTGTAATTGCACTGTATTCAAATCCATTTTCTTTCTATTTGAAAAGATTACCTAAGTGATATAATTTTAAACTAAGGACATTTTAACAAATTTTAAGGAAGTTGAATTTGAGGCGAACATATTGTGGTAGGTGGCCAATACCTCAATTGATTTTAGGTTTGTATGTTTTGATTTAAAATGTATAGATATTGTCCAGTAGTTTCGGTCATTCCCTCTCCGATACAGAAGGTGGCGGTATGCATCTTCAGCTTGGATTGCACAACTCACGAAGAAGAAAAACAAATGACAAATCACTTCCGCAATAACACTGAAGCCGCATTGTCATGGACACAACAGCTGAAGTTGGCCAGGAAAGTGTGTCTGCCGGACAAACCGGTGCCCTGAAGATACAGGAGCGACTTCAGACACGACACCAGGCGAGGATAGAAGATGCGGAGCGAAGAAAAGAAGCGAAAGCGAGCCACTCCGTCGCCGAGGAAAAGGGCGAGTACTTCTCCAGCACTTTCAACAGCGAGCGGGCTTCAATCGAGGAGCTGCTGTCCAGCGGCTCCGGAGCAGACCGGGCCGTGCTAACTCAGAGGCTGGAGGAGGCTACGGTCAAAACAGCGCAGCTTCAAAAGTTTCTTAATGACAGCATGGCGTTTCTAACGCCCTACGACCTGAGACAAGCCCAGGCTGCTCTCCAGAAACTGCTAACCTGCCTTGCTGAGACCAGAGAGGAGGCTATGCCCAAGAAGAAGTTTGCTTTTCGATCTCGGAATAAAGCTGCAGAAAAAGCACCCATATCTGACACAGCTTCCCCTCAAGTTGTCACAACTGCAGCAGCTGGTAGTACAAAACTGGATGGGGTTGTACCCTCTGAGCAGTGCGGCTTCTCTAACATGAGCAGTGAAGTTCTGACTAAAACAGCAGAGGAGATCCACAAACAAGACGTGTTGTTGACTCATCTGTCTAACTGCAAGGTTCGTCTGTTCGGCTCCCCCAGCACACTCCACCTGAAGCACATAGATAGCTGTGAGATCCTGTGCGGGCCAGTGTCCAGTTCTGTATTCATTGATCATTGTAAAGACAGCACACTGGCAATCCCCTGTCAGCAGCTGCGGACCCACAACACCTCAGACACACAGGTGTACCTGCACGTCACCAGCCGCGCCATCATAGAGGACTGTCATGGAGTGAGCTTCGCCCCTTTCTCCTGGTCTTATCCCACCCTAGAGGAGGACTTTGGTGTGTCGGGCCTCGACCAGAACCGAAACAACTGGGACCAGGTGGATGATTTCAACTGGCTTGCTGCAGGAACACCTTCCCCAAACTGGACTGTCATTCCAGAGGCTGAAAGGAAGACCAGTTGGGAACCCTAGATTTGAACATTTATCGCTGTTCGATGCCAAACTACCACACCACGCAACCAACAAAATAATTGATATCAGCCTGGATATAAATATGTAACTGTCCTTGTTATATTGTAAAGATGGGAAGATTTCTTCAAAGACAAAAAACTGTCTCATTGCCACCAGTTGAAAAATGGCAGATATTTGGCAATGCGCACTGAAATATCTAAAAAAAAATTCATCTGCACTATCAAAATAAATCACACATGGACTAAATATAATAAAGACTTCAATACACATTCTTCAGAAGTTTGGTTTGTCTATTGTTTCCTGTTGTTCAATGTCTGTAGAGAAAAAGACGCACGCACTGATAAAATGAAAAGTTCACCCAGTTTGTATGATACAGATGAAGAAATACAACAATTAAAACTACATTTTCCTCACCAATTACCACATGGTTACTTTTCCTTGACATAGTATTGATTATGTTGCACAAAGGACAATTCAGCTTAGATGTTGCAGTAAACAAACACTGCAGCAAGTAAACTTAGGAGTAAAACTGAATCCTGAATAACCACCAGAGCGCTCAGTCACTCTGAATCCTCTTGGTCTCGCGAGACGTTTCAGTACGAACAATCTCTCTGATGACATCAGAAGATTTAAGCTACCTCAGGTCATCCAGGGGTCAAAGGTGACCTTGTTGGTGTAAACACTTGACCTGCAAATACACAAAGCGTGAGATTCACTGCTTTAATCACCGCCTCTGGTGGTCAGGAGGAAGGAAATGGAATGCAAGTAATCAGAATGCATTCAGTGAGAGACCTGATACAACATCTATTTTAAGTTACACAAAAGCAAGTGACAGTAAATTCATTATTAAGAACACTTAAGTGTAACTTATTACCTTGCATTTTGCGCAATGGTTCTTTAATAGGAATTTTTAAGTTACACAATGTGTGACAATATGTCTGTCTTGGAGCCCTCTTTCCACAAAAAGATCCATTTATTTTGAGTATTTTATTGTGATCAACATACACACGACATCTACCAGGACGTTGTGACTTATCACAGAGGGGTTAACAGTTAAAATAATAATGAAAAGTAACATAACTTTACCTTTGCTCCTCCTGTCTCTCCTTCAACTTTGCTAGCACAAAGAGTATGTTCAATTAAACCTCCACTGATTGAAAGCCTTTGGGAGGGATTAACAGATGATATACACGTCAACAAATAAACATGACCTTGAAAACAAAATATTCCAGTTTGGTATTTTTTATACCTTTTTTTTGTTGTATCTGCTAAAAGTGATTGGATCAGGCTGATTTTTGGATGCTTACTCAATGGCAGGATGCACCTTGTGTGTACCTTCCTTACTTTCATAATGCAGGGGAATTGTCCCCCTTTTGATCTCCCCCTGTGTAGTTATACATTTATACGAGTGATTCCTATTCGAGCAAGGAAGCTCTTTTGTTCCTGTGAATGGGCGACAGGGGCTTGAAAGAATCAGCTCAACCGTAAAGTCATCAAGTTTGTGTTGAACTTGTGGACCCGTACTTGTGAAAGGGTGTGTTACATTATCAGCTCCACTTTCATGTCCATGGTCTTTGTCATGCTGTGAGCTGAAACCATTACCACTCCTGGAGTGTTCGATCAAGGCAACCATGACCACGTGAATGCTCAAACCAATTACGGCCCCCAGCAACGGCTTACGATCAGGCTCATCTGGTGTAGAGGGATTTCTGCAAATTGGATCAGGCTGCTTACAGGGGCTTAGCATGACGTACTGCAACTTTGAGTTTAATCATGAGGATCCTCGGCAATCCTCCACCTCTCCAAGAGAACCAAACATCACGATTAGCCTCACCTGTGTGTTCCAGAAGGAAGATCTAAATAGAAGTTTGAACAAATACAACCTTGTGAAATTGGAAGTTGGAAATTGGAAGAAGGCAAAATGGGAGAAGAGATAGCTTTGAAGAAATAACCCACCTGTGCACCTCCAGGGTCCTCCTTCTTCTCTGCTCTCTTGCTGTGGGATGGATTACAGGCTTAGCTGACTCTCCTGTCCTGTCGGACTTGCCAGAGGAGAACCTGAAAACAGGAACCGGGACTGAAACTTTGAACGTTAAACAGCTTTTACCCGAACTAAGGGGCAATCCAGATACCGAGCTTTTCTAGGTCATTTCATCTTCTTCTTTACAGGCAAGGACACATCTCAGCTTGAACAATGGCTTTGATGAAGGTCAAGTTTGACCTTAAAAAGCGAGTAAAGCTTGCTCAGACCGTCTGGTTCATGTACTGGTTCGCTGTAATGGCCGGTGTGCTGGTCCTCAGCATGGGCCTGTTCTTTAAGATCGAGCTGCGAAAGCGCTCAGAACTTATGGACAACAACGAGAGCCACTTCTTGCCCAACTTGCTTATACTTATGGGTCTTATAGCCTGTGGTGTCAATGCCCTTGGAGGCAAAATCTGCTACGACTCATTGGACCCTACCAAGTTTGTAAAATGGAAGCCAATGTTGAAGCCCTTCTTGATGGCGTGCGTGGTGTTCAATGTCCTGCTTGTCGTGACGTCCCTGCTGTGTTTCTTGATGAGGATCCCTCTGCAGTTCACCCTGGCTGAAGGGCTGAGGAACGGCATGAAGTACTACAAGGACACGGACACACCGGGACGCTGCTACATGAAGAGGACCCTGGACTTGATGCAGTCGGAGTTCCGTTGCTGTGGAAATGACAACTACAGAGATTGGTTTGAGATTCAGTGGGTTAGCAACCGCTACCTGGACTTCAGCGCAAAGGAGGTCAAAGAGTAAGTAAGAACCTTTGGCAATTCAAAAATCATTTAAAAAGTAGGAAATATTGGGGTGTAAATATATGCTTGATGCTTAAAGTGACTCTTGAGATTATCATTGGGACTCAATGAATCAAGGTGGGGGCCACTGAGGTGGGGTCCTGTAGAGGTTATCAATGCAAAGTCAGAGTTCAGTATAATTGGATTTCAAGTGAAGGTGAGTCATAGCAGGCGTATTACCCACTTTCATACACTCAGGATTAACATGTCAGAAATGGTGACAGCAATGGGTAGCAATGAAGGTGGGGAATTAGTGACTGGGACAGCAAAAGAGGTTACTAGGCAGTTTTATGGATGAAGTCGAGGGGAAGTGCTTTGATGATTTAGTACGGAAAAGGACATATGAGCTCAAAAAGGCATGAGGGGGATAACAGTACATTGATATGTGGACTCTTAGTGCCAACTTGTTCCGGCAATACTTCTGCAACAACAAGAGTGTTTACCAATTAGTGCATTTGTGTGAAAGCATACGCTGTTCTAAACTTTGGCACATCGCTATGTGTTTAATCTCCAGGATTACAGTTCCTTGTCCTTCAAGAATCAGTGTCCTGTCCAATAAGCAGAAGACCTGGCAGTGGTCCAGGAATAGTTTTCCTACTGTAAATACTGGCCACCAACAATAACTGAACAGGAGGGTAGAAAATGGATTGGCACAACTTTAAATTCAGTTACCGACTGAAAATGCACTCAGAGTGCAAATTGCAGCCAAACTCAATGTGTTTTGCTACGTTGAATGGATCTGCCCTCAGATGTAATGGGTTCTCTCTTGGCCCACACTACACTCGTCCAACAAGTTCGATGAAAATCAGCCATGCACTTTTGGTGTATTTCGACTAACAATCACACCCATCAGAAGGAAATACAGCTGAGGAAAGTAACATTAAAGTCAAATTATTTTGAGCACCTCAGAGCAACCATTCTTCAAATAGATACTGTTTGCTATGTAGTGTTGACCCAGGTGTTATCTGGGACAGCGTTTCAGGCTTCATTAGGTGTTTCCAGAAGTCCCTGATCCATAACTGACACTGTCAGGTCTTTGTGATCCGATCACATTTGTCATTCCATTGACCTACAACCATCAATCACAGTTGAGATCCACTCTGCGCAATTACGTTGGTCATTAGGTCGCCTGCACCTTTTCTCATTTCCAAACACACTGAAGACATTTATCTATATTTAAATGCCATCATCTGGGTCGGATGGAGATTTTCCATTTTTATTCCTCTTTCTTACAGACCAGTGAAACTTGTTATCTCCAGGCCTGTGGAATCGAGGTTCACTCTCATAATCCTGATGAACTAATTTAATACAGATGAGGTTTGACTGAGGATTGTGCACCAGTGACGAGCTATAAAGGTTTTTATAAGAATAGTAATGAATACAATTACATGAAATATATAATGCAGATCGCTCCACTTTAGGGGGCTTTTATTGTGATTGCACAGCCTGTTGGAGAGGAATCGAGTTTGTACTATTTACATTCGAGGCTAACATGTGTGTTGTTCTACTGGAATGTATGAAATCCTACAATACCCACAACAACTTCCCATTGAAAATGACGGTTCTTCCAACCAATTTTAACTTGATTAACATGGACTAAGATGGACTTGATAATTATACTTTAAGTAATTTAGACCACACATACCAAAGAACCAGCTGGATTATAAAAAAAACTACCTTGCAGACTTTAATGGAACTTGGTGGAGGGATGGAGCACGCACCGAAGAAACACCTGCTAAATTTAGGGGCAGATCGTGATCATGAGACTTCTATGACAATATTACACGTAACTTTATGTAGAAAAGGCATGTTTGCATTTCAGGGATATATACTGTATTTTTTTAATATATATCCAGATGTAAAATTTAGAGCGGATCTTGTTAAAGTTCCAGTGGAAGAAAATCTATTTTCATACTTCAATCACTGTTCAAATATGGTTGAATATATTTCTCATAGTTTTGAAAATATATCAATATACAGAGGGCAATCAGCCCTGGCTTCGGTCTGTGTTCTACTTACCCCACCTTCCCCTCCCCACCATGATAACATTACACTACCTGATCTTTCCAGCCGGATCGGGAGCAACGTCGATGGACAGTATCTGATGGATGGAGTACCGTTCAGCTGCTGCAACCCCAGCTCCCCCAGGCCCTGCATCCAGTTTCAGATGACCAACAACTCTGCCCACTACAGCTATGACCACTACACTGAGGAGCTCAACGTATGGAAGCGCGGCTGCAGCGACGCCCTGCTGTCCTACTACGGAGGCTTGATGAACACCATCGGGGCCTTGGTGCTGCTGGTTACGATTCTGGAGGTCAGTGCCAAAGATCTATGTCATCAGATTTGGTCATAGAACACAGGACCAGCCCTTTACCCTTGCAGGCGTTTTGGAGGGGTTATTGGGGCATATGACTGTCCCTTGGGGTATCCTGTGGGGGTGCTTAGGGAGAATGTTAGGGAGAATCTCTATCGTTGGTAGGTTTTAGCATCTGTCAGGGCTGTTCCTTGGTACTAATTCTGTTTGTGATATTCATGGGCTGGACTGCAACTAGGGGGGGGTCAAGCTTTTGGACCTAATGATCTATGTGGTTTTGTTGGCCTTATCCGACTGTGATGTACAACAGGAGCAGTTTGCAGTAGAGTGCAGGGCACTCGGGGTGAGAATCAAGTGGTTCTCTACCAGAAAATGGTGGATTGCCCTTATCTGTCTCGAGCGAGTTGCTGCCCAGACTGCAGGAGTTCAAGTATCCGATGGTCTTGAGATCAAGAAGCGTGACTTAGACAGACCTTAGGGGGTTCAGCCTTGGACATACAGTGAGGAGCTCAGAGGTGTGGAGGGAGCTTGAAGTAGAGCCACTGCTCCTTCGTGTTGGGAAGAGTCAGCTGAGGTGGTCCAGGAATCTGATTAGGATGCAGCACCGGCGCCTTCTTGTTGGAGGTGCTCCGGGCATGTACAAACTGTGAGGAATATCTCGGGCTAGAATCAGAACACGCTGGTGAGATTAAATAAATCATCTGGCCGGGAAACCCTCAAGTATGACTGGATTACTTTACTCAGCCGACGGACAGACGGATGGATGGATGGATGGATGGATGGATGGATGGATGGATGGATGGATGGATGGATGGATGGATGGGAGTCAAGTGAGGGATTTTGTATTACGATCACAAGAAGTGAGGTTACACGAGCCTTGACGTAGTTGGTATTCCTCTCATCTACTACCTCCTTCCTTTTATTTTTCTTTTACACTCTCTGCCCTCACTGGCAGCAATATCCACTTACTGCCTCTCCTTCCATAGCAACTCTATCCTCTTTACCTATATATAACTCCTCCTGACCTACTGTGAGGTTGTACCAACGATGGCATGTACAGGAGTGCAGCTTACACATATTAACACACCTGCCACAATCCAAAGAGTAATCCTGCAGCAGCCAAATCCTCCACCTCTCCTCTCTTCAACTCTCTCCTCAGCCTGTCATGTCAACATCTGTTGATGTTTTTACCCCCCAAAAATCAGCTCGTCATTAATCAGAACAGCAACAAACATGTAAGGCGTTGAAGTCAGTGGTTACCTGACTTCTGAACTGGTTCCTGCATCACCTCGGACAGCTCATAGTACTATTTAGGTAACATCTCTGTCCCAGAAATCCAACAGACAAAACCTTGATCTAAAAACCTGGATTTGGGCGACACCATGGAGCTAATCAGACATGCCGTCGGAGGAATCCCAGATTTAAAGGGAGTTATGCAAGTGTCTCTGCATATGCTGGCACAGATAGCGTGCTCAGAGATGGAGTAATGAGTTAATCTAGGTGGGGTGAGAAGGGCAGAGACACTTCCTGGAGCTTGAGCTGTTATTCTCCTTAAGATACAAGAGGATTCTTAAGATATTTTGATTTTAATGTGATCAGTCAAAGAAATGATAGTGATGATAAAGACTTTAAGTTATATTAGATGTCTTGCCCTGTGGGCAGAGGGGGCACAACAATGCGGGTTTGCATTCGGACAGGGACTTTAATTGTATGTTTTTACCTCCACTCTTTTCACACACAAATTGGTGATATTTTCATTATGCAGTTCATTTTTTTGTCCATATATGTTTTTATTTGCTTCATTTTTCAAAATAACACAAGCTTTCAAACATTTGATGTTTTCTGGGTCCTGAAATATTCAGCTCTCTCTGCATGTTAGCAGTGGGGATGACAACAGGCCCCCTGGAGGTTGACTTTGACCCTCGTATATGTTCCTGTCCCATGAAGGTTGCAGTAACCGTGGGCCTGCAGTACGTGGACACCTCCCTGTCCACCCTGGCTAACCCAGAGGATCCGGAGAGCGAGAGTGAAGGCTGGATCCTGGAGAAGACAGTGAAGGAGACGTTCACTGACATCATGTCGAATATGAAGGCCCTGGGAAAAGGCACTAAGGTGGAGGAGGGGGATGAGGCAGCTACAGCAGCGAGCTGAGCTAACCCCTGCGGTAAAAACTGACACCACTCCCACCCGACAAGGAGGAAGGGGACGTGTGAGATTCTTACTTTTTTCTACCAGCATTTATTGTGTAGATACAACCTATACATCCATATCTGGCTATGAACTCAATTTAAATGGACTCCTTGCATAAGTAACACTGTATATTCATACATTGAGAGAAATAACGCGTAGGGTGACGATATTGGTTTTCAATTTCCCATCGTTCAACAGATTTGATATTTTGGTTTCTGATACTCTCCGGTTTGGTCTCATTTAAGACAAAAAAAAACAACTGCAAAATGATAAGTTAAACAAATGTGATATGTATTTATAAATTTGCATTCCCAAATATCTGTGTAATTTGTGCGTTGTATTGTTGTCGGATAGTTTGTGGTGAGAGAGTGCACTTAGGATGGGGATGGCGGTTGCCATGCAACCCCGCCCTGTTTCCTGGAAACCAGTGGTGCAGATGGAGGATATGTAAATGCCAAGAAAAGCAGTATTTTATTTTTGTTAACCTCTCTATATATAGCGCTTTCGTTTGTAGCGGATACTGTATATAGACAAAGAACAGAAACGACACCCCACACTCAACCCTTTTATACTCCAGTCCACCTTTTTCCTCAGCGGAAGTATGAAGTAAAATTATGAATTGAACGAATCAAGATGAAGTAGGAGTGGGAATCAGGAGGTTGAGACGTGAAAAGCAAGGGCAACTCCAAACCTGTGGAGGATGACTGAAATTGGCAGCTAAATGGTGGCTCCCGCCCCCTGTCCTGTAATCTCAGATCCTCTGTGATGTTTCAGTTGTGCTTTCAGTCTCTGTATATGGACGCATGTATATTCTAACAACTGGCTTGTTGTCTTTGTACATAGTGTAGAAATAATGAAAAAAATACATTTTTTTTAAAATAATGTAATTAATCTTAATCTTTTATTTAAATCCATGTAAGATGTATTTTTCGATATGATATTCGGGAGGCGCCGTGTGTAGAAAAAGGAGATTATGCGGATTAAGTGAATAAAGGATTTTAGCGACGAGATTCAAGCGTGAATTAAGGTTGTGTTGTCTTGACTTTGAGTGACACAGAGTGGAGATCAAGAAGCCAGGCATGCTGAGTGCCACAGAGTTCCTGATTAAGTCAACAGGATGAGGGCAATTATGGCATTACTGCTTTCACATGGACACGGGATGACTCTTCACATGTCCAGTGTAAGGACGTATGTGTTTGTGTGTATGTCACAGTTTAAACTGGATGCAGTCAACACCAAAACAGCATGATTGTCTCTTATTTAAGTGATAAAACTTACTGATTTTTTAGAACTTGTCCTCTAGAGGAGGCAGTTTTCAAATTAGTAGCACCTTCATTTGTGACATTGGTAAGTGACAACTGATGTGTTAATCAATGTCCTTAAAACAAAATTCACCCATGTTGGTCAAACAGTCAACACTTTTCAAGCCCCTGTCGCTCGATCAGAGCAGATGCGGGACCCATGAAGAGTCAGCAGGACAGGGAAAAAGTATTTTTGTTAGACCAAAGTACATAACCACCACTGATTAGATAAGGAGCCTAATCGGCTTTAGATTAGCTTGAGCCCCTTCAACCAGGTGAGCAGGTGATGTCCTCCTGCAGGACCTGCGTCACTGATGCGCCATAGAGACAAACAAGAGAAAGTAATTGTGTTACATGACATACTAACCATGGACGATTAAAACATTATTCTGTTGCCCAAAGGTATTTGTTTGTGTTTTAAAATGGAATCTAACTAGTTCATTTCTGCTCTTTTATATGAAAAGATTCTTTCTGGCTTGGCCCCTTTTTAAAGATGTGATGTTCTCTTGACCTCAATGAGGCAACCTGCTTAAAATACAGCTTTTATAACAATGATAAAGAACAGCTGGGGGTGTTACTGTAGCTGAAGCACATTCTCATTTCAATCCTCTGAGTGTCAACTTTTACACAAGGAAAAAAGTTTTGGGGGGACATTTTCGACGAGACTCTGTTAAATCATCATCATCATTAAATCAATCATCTATCAATGTAAAGACAACATAAAATATAAAAAATATCTGCTCAGGTGTTCGTCCTGCCTTCAGAAAGACAAACAAGCTGCTGGTTGCATCGTGCTGCGACTGTATTCTGCTGCTCTCTGTTGGTGGCTGCAGGAAACAAATTAAGATTATGACTAAATCTGTGTGAGAATCTAATCAATTAAGGCTCTTAAACAGGGATCCTCAATGTTGGTAGATTCCCAGCGGATTACTTTCTGTGACTTCAGTAACTCTACACCTGTTTTTTTCCTGATTTTCTTTTTCCAGATGTCATTTATTTGGACTGAAAATGTTTTCCATTTTCCCTCCTGGTCTCAGTCAGACCTCCTGGCCTGTATCAACACATATCACCACAGACAGCCTCCTGCTGGCAACAGCGTCAGTTACATCGAACGTCCACAAGAGGGTGTCTCTCCATCAGTCATCATGTGTCTCCCAAGGGTTTGCTTGGTAAAAGATCCTGTTGAAAATCTATTTCATGCTAATTAAATGAAACATACATGAAACAACACCAGTAAAGCTTCTTGTTAGATAAAGATGCACTTATATAAAACTCATTTTACTGACATTGATGGTAGCAACTTAGAACGACCCCTCATCTCTTCCACAGGTGGCAAACAAGATTGAAAAAGTATTTTCATCATCAACTGACCCGTTGATTATATTTGTGATTGATTGTTAATTGTGCAACATGTCATAAGGTATGAAGACGACCAGCTCGTCCCAGAGTTGCTGTGCTCAATTCATAATGCGACAAAACAGTCGTAAAGTGGTGAAGATCAGGGGATTTGATCATATTTGTCTCTCACTGTGAAGTCCTCCAGCTGAAGATTTGTGTCTGAAGTGATTGATTAAATCTCGCTGAACGTTGGCACAGCTTATGAGACACTGACTGCTTGAATTTTGGTCGGCAAAACTTTCTGTTTACATCAGAACTCCACCTAACAATTAATGTCAGTTTGTATTTATCAGTTAATGTTTTTTCTTTTAACATTGGTTCATGAAATGTCAGAAAATAGTAAAAAAAACAACCATCAAGACCCGAGATGACATCAACAGAAATTCCTCAAATATTGAGTTTACTGTGATTTAAATGAATGTTTGGCCTTTCGAGATTATAAATGACTTAAACATTGAATCAATTAGCTAAATTGCCCGATTAGTAATCTTCTAAAAAATTGAGAAATATAATTCTATGACTGCATTGTGGTGATTCTTGGTTATGTGCGGTGAACCATTCACATAAAGGTGTTCACAGATACAGTAGATCGATTTAAAAATCTTCTTTTGATCCAACATGTATTATTGATCAGACCAAACAGACTCTCAATAGTTAACATTAACTTATTAAACTTTATGGCGCATGGAATATGTGTTTTTTGTTTACGGCAAAAGGATGAATAACATGTGCTCTCATTCACTGAGGTTGCTGGTTGACCTTGAGGTTCCATCCAAAGGTCACGGGCATGTGGCTTTCACAACAACTATTACATCTCACTTTACACTCCACCGTGGCTGAATAAATATGGCAGACAGAAAGAACAGCAGAGACGGAGGCAGAGAGCGAGAGAGAGAGAGAGAGAGAGAGGCCCGTGACTGGTAGATGTGTGGCCTGCTCAGAGGGGCATTGTTGGAGCTATGAGAGGACAATGCGCTGCCCCCGCCCTGAATACTCGCCATACCAGCTGACCAGCCATTACCATGCTGCCCTGTTACAATGCCTGCTGCTTTGACACACACACATGCACACAGATATTGACGCGCTGTGTCCCACCCACCCACCCCCAATCATAAGTTTAGTCTTACAAGGCACAAACACACTAACAGCGGTGAGAGGAGACACCAGTTGGTCGTCCGGCAGCGCCTGACAAAAGGCTTAAGTCAAGGCATGCATGGGCACACATATTGTTTGGCCTGTATATGTGTGTGTGCACACGTGTGTGTGATTTACAGCGAGTTAAGTTTAGACTCTAGCACCTATCTGTTCCTTCAGCATTGACTTTTCGGGAGGCAAGAGGTCCAGCAGCGGCCACCCAGAGAGAACAAGCGCACACTTCACACCATTTTATTATTTCAGGAGCCACCTGGTCAGACACGTCCCCGACGAAGTGGACGGTGTGAACAGGAGGGTTTCATGTTGTGAAGAAGGCTGTGAGGGGCAGAAGTATTCCGGTGATTTGATTTAGGGAAAGGTAGCAACATCACACTTTAAAACAACTCAAAAACTGAGTTAAATGAAAGTCATAATCACTGCTATACTACTATAACACTAGATCGTATACTGTCGAGGAGTTGTATCTTCTACATTGAATCATTTGTCCTACTACATCTCAGAAGGACATATTTGACCTCACTACCTTTATATGACACCTTCAGTCACTACTTACTTTACAGATATCCAACATTTTATACAAGTGAAGCTGAAAGTTAGTTTATTACTCGGCAACTATTTTGATAATTGTTTAAGTAATTTGTCAAGATTCAAGCATTAAAGTTTTAATATATTTTGCTTCTTTCACTTTGAATTTAGCTCAACTGGTCGGACAAAACAAATACTGTGAAAGGAGGACTTCTGGGTAACCTTTGGGAATTCTCACTAACCAAATACTACCATTATTGCACAAAATAATTAGCAGACTAATCCATGATGAAGATGATCATTAGTTGCAGATCTAAATAGTAAAGTATAGTTAGAATAAGCTCCACCGACTACAACATTAAAATCCTGCTTCTCTAATGATGCATGAATAATAATGGTCTTTTGAAATTATGTCGGTACTATAACAGTCACATTATTCTGCATTGAGTACTAGTGATAACATTTTATCAACAGTGTTGAATAAACGTTAATTCAAGTGTCTATTAATGAACTGTTACATTTTATCTGACAGAAAAAGAAAAAAGCAAAGTTGTATCGACTTTATTCATCGACCTCACTGCTCTCAAAATATCAATATTGGTGTCAACCACTGAAACACACATCGGCTGACCACCATTGATTACTTTAAAGGCTTTAAGTACATTTACCTGATTGTATTTGCTGAGGCCTAAATTTACTTAAATGCAGCACTTTTAACTTGTAAATAGTACTTTGACAAACCGGTACTGGCACAGGATCTGAGTATTTCCTCCACCCCTGAGTGATGGACACTAGCTGGGGGAGAACAGGTGGACATACCTATGTGGAGCTGTCGTATTGTTGTAGATGGGTGTGCGCGTGCGCGACCGAACAGGGGCTGCGAGGGGCTGCTCAGGGGACGAGCACGAGCCTCCACCCCTCTAGTGGCGGCGACGCGCGGCGCTCTCCCGAGAGCCCACTCGTGCTGTTGCTGCTATACTGTAATCATATGATAGGGAGCCGATGCAGAATACCGATACAGCAGGCGGACCAGCGGAGGAGTTGATGGTAGAGTGACTTCCAGCCGTTAAATAAGTGCGCGGAGGCTTTTGAAACAGATAGAAACAGGTGTCAAACAGAGCAAAACTCCCCCAAAAGGAACTTTTTCAAACTCTCTCAAGAGACAGTCGGACAGAAGGGGGGACCGTTTGGAAGAAGAGAGGGTTCACGTAAAAAAAAAAAGAAAGAAAAAAGAAGCAGGACAGTCGGTTTGACCGCAGCTGAGATTTGAGTTGAAGCCTCCAGAGAGGCGGTCAGCGGCTCGCTGCCGGTTGGAAGCTGCGGGGTCCTCGCATCGCTCATCGGGGAGACTTCTTATATTTCCCCGTAAGTTTTTTTTTTTCTAGTTATATTTTTTTAGCTAGGTCACTTCACAATTGAAGCGAGAGCCATGGTCGGGGAGACAGAGGTGAAGGAGCGACCCAAGTCCAACCCGGACTATCTAATGCAGCTGATGAACGACAGGAAGGTGATGAGTTCCCTGCCCAACTTCAGCGGCATCTTCACGCATCTGGAGCGGCTGCTGGATGAAGGTAACTTGGCCCCCTTCAATAAAAAGCAAAACAAAACACTTGTCACACCACAGACAGAAAAACTCCACCTTCTCTCTGCTGGATAAGTTTGATAGTCAGTGTTGGAATTGGTCCTTAAAAAAAGTCGTCGTCTCACTTTATTGACTGACTGCAGGAAACCTTTCCTGGTTACTAGGAGACGAGACAGCGACGTCCAACACCGACTGATGCTAATGAACACTTCTGGGTACTTTATTACTTACTGTCATTCAATGATTTGGGTTTACAGAGGCCACAAGTAAACGTATCTAAAATGTTTTTTAAAATAACGTGACATGTTTAATTTCTTTGACGCAGCACATGAACTCTGTCTATCTCACACACACACACACACACACACACACACACAAGACAGTTTTTCTTTTCTTTCAAACTCTGTCACACACACACACACAGACACACACACACACACTAGGTGTTACTATTTTCATGGGGACCCGTCATTGACATAATACATTCCCTGCCCGTGACATTAACCCTAACCATCACAACTGAATACCGAACCCATAACTCTCAAACCGAGTCTTAATCCTCAAACGGCCATTTAAACTTGCGGTGTCCTTTATTCTCGCCCCACAAAGCACATCGGACCCCACAAGTATAGCAGGCTACGGGGTGTCAGACCCCACAAGCATAGTTAAACAACCCCACCACACACACACACACACACACACAGTCAGTGATGGGAACAAACAGACAGTTGTTAGTCTTTCCCAGTGACCTAACGTTAATGCGCAGGCTTATGTGAATGCTGCAGCCCATCCCTGTGCAGGAACGAGAGCATGTCACTGTGTGAATTATTCGATTTGAGGCTGCTCGCAGGCCCAGAGACGCATCGCTGTGGAGCTGATCAATGTGCGCTTTTCCCCACAAGCAGCCTTGAAACAGAAATAGGAGGCGTAAATAAAGTAGGCTTAAAAAGTGGCATCATGTTTCATTTTTCTAAATATCCCCCCCTTTTTTTTTTTTAAATGTCTTTTTCTAACAGTTGCCACGAGCCATTGTGGCGACTGTTACTGCACATGAAGATCACAGGGGTCTCTGACAAGTGTCATGACGCAGCATGGTTGTCCTCCGACCAGACGACCTCTGGCGTCTGACAAATAGGTCAATTTATCATCCGTAGTGGCGTTCACGTCGGAGGCTTTTTCGGACGAGCATGTTCATCCCTCGCACATGATAACGTGACACCCACGTTTAGAATGAAAGGCATTGTGGGCTGCCTGTTTTCAGCCGGGCTGTCCTGTATGTTCTGCTGCGCCTGAGGTTAACTTATGTGGACAAGGCACTCAGGCATAAGGGCTCAGTACCTCCGTTTGGGCAGGGTCATAAGAAAGCCTGCCAGACCCACACAATGTCAGGGTGCATGCCGGTGGCATACGTAGAAACACTGCAGTCTAGTCCCGTCTATATATAAACGTAGTTGAAGTGGTAAGATAAGGCTCCCCCCTTTTTTATCGCTCTCTCCATTAACCCTGCTTTCACTTCCCATTTTCCTTCGGCAAGTTCTTTTAAAACGAAGTGTGACAAAGCTCCTGCTTGCCTCTGCAGATTTGTTTGTCTTGTGAATAGTCCCTTTTGGTGTGTGGCGGGTCAGAATAGGTTATTAGAGGATCATAGTTGTCACTGTAGCTGTGGCTGTAATTATAGCTTCCTACTGTAGTTATTATGGTCAGACTTATCCCTGTCAGTGCACGGAGACATGCCTGTCAGCCTGCTTAGGTCAGATGATATTTGTGCCTCAAGGCAGTTATTCCGCCGTGTGTGTGTGTGTGTTGTGTGTGTGTGTGAGTTCAAGCTGGGGCTCTGTGTTGGGTATGTGTTTGTGTGGTGCAGTAGTCAGTTATTACTGTGCTAGTGTGTCATTACAAAGGCATCAGAAGGTAGCGTCGGTCATTGAGTCGACCCCAAACAAACAGACAGGCAGACAAACATAGTAGGGCCGTGGT
Organism: Macroramphosus scolopax; assembly: GCA_901007825.1. Lineage (NCBI taxonomy): Eukaryota > Metazoa > Chordata > Actinopteri > Syngnathiformes > Centriscidae > Macroramphosus > Macroramphosus scolopax. The sequence goes on from CAAKHC010012687.1 coordinate 45,650, forward strand.
GCTTCTCCACAAATAACCAAACCTCATCCAGGAATTAGACCTTTTTAAGAAACAGATCACGATGTATAGATTATGTTTGTTTATCTTACTCTTCGTACGTGTTAAAAAAGAAGCCCCGTATCTCTGTTGTTGTCGAACTGTCCTGCACCAGGAGTTCATCCACACTGGTGGGTAGGTCGCTGTGACCCCGGCAGCGTGAACGCTTTTTCCTGGAATTATTTAAAGAGTTGAAAGTGGAGCAGCGTGTGTCTGTGTTGAACACCGAAAAATTGTCAGTAATGGCGTACGCTTGATTGCAAAGCGTTCAGGAGACAGATTCTACATTGTGGTGCAGAATGCCTCAGATTGTCTCCCTGTCTGTGACACTCTGACCGCCTCCTGTAACTCTGGTGACAATGAGTCATCACCCTAAGAACGTCCTCAACTCAACACCTTCTTTCTGTCTTTCAGAGATCGGCAGAGTACGCAAGGACATGTACAACGACACGGTGAACGGCGGCATGTTCAACGGGCGGGACATGGAGGAGCTTCCTGAGGCCGTGGGCCCTGTGGCTCAGCTGCAGGAGAAGCTCTACGTGCCTGTCAAAGAGTACCCAGATGTGAGTGGACATATACCGCGACCTTTGACCTCCCTGAGTAGTTTCTGTTGACTTATCAGTGTTGTCATTTCATATCCTCTGAGGGACAGAGAGGCGGCCAGAAAGTCAGCGCAGGACCTTTACATTCTATGCAACAGCTGATTTCACTCCGAAAACATCTCCGCTCACACCCAGTGATGTCATTTCATCGGAATAATTGATCGACGAGTTTTTTCAATAAGATACACAACGAGTAAATTTTTGTTTACTCAAAGAGGCTTTATCATAATGTAAATTAAATCACTGTGACAGTGTTTCCAGGGCTGCCTGCCACCACTTGGCATCATAAATATTTATAGGAGCTTAAAAGCGTGGATTAATTCTTCCCCCCCCCCAAAATAAGAAAAAAAAAGACGTGCGCTGCTCTGAAGTGACGTTACCATCCAGCACATCCCTGCTCACGCCAAGCACAGCTAAGTACTTCAATATGAGTTGCGGTGATCCAGATTGAACGGCTCACATGATTTTTTTCTCTATGCATCAGCTCGCCAATCACCGAGTACAATGACAGGCTGTCCTCACTCACATGACAGGAGTCTAACAGGAGACACGCACACACGCACACACACGCACACGCAGGATGGCATTGGGAAATGGTTGAGATCAAGGTTAAATATAGAGAGCAGTTCCTCTATCGAGATCCGTGTTAGTGCGAGTCAAGGGTCGTCCTCGAGCGAAAAAATGTAGCAAACTTCACCGAAGGGAACGTTCGGTCAGCAGACTCCGGCGGAGAATTGAAAGAGGAAGGTGCCGGACTAATGTGTAGATAGACGTGTGTGAGGGGAGGCGGAGGTAGGCCTATGGTGACAAAGAAACAAACACACACACACACACACACAGGGGCAGCTGTCTAGTTAATCACTCAGTCTTAGTGACAGATAAGGTTAAGAGAACGGCGCTGTCCTGTCATGCCACCAGAACCAGCCAGCACCCGTATAATGAGCTATTTATATCTCCCTCAGTAACACAAACACAACACAAGTGCTGCGACCTAAAACACACGCAAATAACACGCACGTCATGTCCGTTGTATGATTGTGGCTGTTCTCGTACGACGCGTCTTTCGTCCTTCAGTCTTGTTTTTCTCTCTTTTGTGCAGTTCAACTTTGTAGGGAGGATCCTCGGCCCACGCGGACTGACGGCCAAACAACTGGAGGCAGAGACCGGCTGCAAGATCATGGTGCGAGGGAAGGGCTCCATGAGGGACAAGAAGAAGGTACACTCACCGCGGAGCACACAGGATGCACGTTGTCACCCTGTCGTTGTCAGATCAAGTCACACATACGACTCTTGAAAAGACCTCAGGAGCGTCTACGTGTATTCATATTACATTTATTTAAAGGAGTAGTTCAACATTTTCGGGGAAAACCTGTTTCTCAGTGAGAGTTTTAAGAAGTTCGGTTTGTTTGTGTGTTGGTGTGTTTGTTAGCAGCCAGACGAAATTCAATGAACTTTTTGGAAAGTTGTAGCCGAGGTCAAGGAAGAACCCACCACCATCCACTCTGCATATAGAAAAACATTACTACCTATCCATCTATCTATCTATCTATCTATCTATCTATCTATCTATCTATCTATCTATCTATCTATCTATCTATCTATCTATCTATCTATCTATCTATCTATCTATCTATCTATCTATCACCATTCAGTCTCTCTCCCCTGTCCTGGTGTTCCGTCCATCTGTCCTCCCTTCCTCTCCCCTGGTGTCTGCTGTTGGACGGAGTCGGCCCAAGCTTTCCAAACGGCAGGTGGAGCAAGTCCAGCATTCCAGCCCCCCCTCCTCTCTCTCTCTCCAGAACATTCCCTACCCCGCACGCCCCTCGGAGAGAGACACACACACACAGAGAGAGAAAGAGAGGAAGGAAAACAGAGACACAGTGGGAGGCAGCAGGGGGAGAGGAAAAGATGTTGACTTTTAGTGATCTTCAAAACGTTACATCTCACTTGACCAAACATCCACAGACGATAGAATCGCCCTGAGCGCCCTGCTGAGATGGAGGGTTTCAAAATTTCAACAAGGGGCTGCAGATATGTTCCATTTAAAACTCATCTACACACACTTAGCCACAAATGGATGATTTATAGTTCAGGCTCTGAGATACAAAGACAACAGTCATGTTAACGACACTGTGAAGCGGAACTTAAAGAAATAGTTCTATATTTGGAGAAGCCTGTTTATTTATAAAGTGATATTGAAGAGAGGATCAATGACTCATGACTCTATAGTATAAAGTGAAGTATTACAACCACTGAAAATACTTAGCTTAGCATAAAGGGGGGGCAGCTAGCCTGGGTAGGGACTCACAGCCAATAAATACTTCCAGCTTATAAATCCACGACTTTTACAAGCATTTTGAGACTTAAACTGTCCAGGTCTCGTATGGATTCAACACATGAGAGTAAAATATGGTATTTAGTGAGTCAGATGATGTTTCTAGAGTGGAGATAACTGACCCCGCCCAGACGGACAGAACTTTAGAAATGATGTCTTGGTTGTGGTCGGCTGGGCCAGCCTACCTGACGTGACGCTTCCCGTGCTTTAGGTGGAAGTATCTGTGATGGGGCTTCGTCCTGTTCAACACTGGCTTTGTTATTTCTGTGAAAAACGCATGATCGGATCATAGCTGCAGCCGCCGTGGAGATTATATTGTTTATGAATCTCTGTCCTTCGACGATGTTTTATTCTGCTGTTAAGAGGCAGTTATTCAGGCCTGGAGCTGGATGTTGCTTTGTGCACCAGCTGCGATGCCCATAGTTCTCTTTATTTGTACTTAATTGAATTTATTCCGGTTAAATCTAGTGAGGCTTTACAACAACTGCAAGACAGGTTGGGACAAGCTCACTGCTTCAGCTTACTTTAGCTGCGTTGGCTTCATGTCGGGCGAGGTAACTTCTCTCTCAGACTCGAGTCAGGTTCGGGGGTGTCATTAGGTTTGCAGGTGTTTTGCTATAAATCTATATATTGCAGAGTGTCATATTGTTACAATAATGGTGCTGCAGGAAGGAATCACTGAAGTTATTACAATTCATCCTGCAGGCTCGGAGACATGGATGTACCAGATGAAGTCAACTTCCTGTCAGTCCATGTAAAATTTATCAAGACATTTCTAGTTTGAACCAAAGTTACGGACAGAAGCAGATTGACTGTCCGACGTTGCCCTCTCAAAGGTCCTCAGAGACTTTGTCAAGTTGTTTCAATCAGCCAAGAAACTGTGATTTAAAAAAAAAAATTGTGCAATGATCCAAGAAAGATTAGCCAGCTCTCTTTACTGTTACGGATTAGCATGCACTGTATCTATTCAACATAATATCTATACTATAAGTGTTTATAAAGGGTTACTTGTAATGAACGATAAGGCCCATTGGTCTTCTTATACATCAGGTGTCCGTTCATACGTGCCGTTCACGTGACTGCGATAACTCAGGAACGCTTCAAAAGAATTTCTTCAAAGCTCCACTCGCACTCAGGGATGAACTGATTAGAATTTGGGGGTCAAAGGTCAAGGTCACTGTGACCGCAGACAAACACATTTATGGCTCTAACCCGAGAGGGCTTATATGTAAAAGGTCAAAGGTCTGCTTCACTGTGACATCATAATATTATTCAAAAACAAGTCATCCTAGTTTCTGCTGTCACTGTCATATAATCAGCGATCTGTTTGTTTTCCTCCCAGCGCTCGTTTTCAGTGTAAAACAGAAGAGAAAGAGGAGAAAAGATTCGCTTGTGGCGAAGAATGAGCTGTTGTAGAAGAGAAACAAGTTCGGGGGATTTAGGGAGGTTAGGGAGATAAAACGGGGGAGTGCGGAACATTCGATGAAATGCAACACAAAAATGTGTAACCACTGAGGAGATCAGAGTTATTTCATGAATTTGATAACACCCCCGAAGCCACATTACATGACCTTGATCCTTGTGTGTGTGTTTCTGTGCAGCCAAACAAGAAAAACAAAAAAAAAAACTGCAGCAATGGGAAGACCTTCATGTGCACTCAAACACAGCGTTTCGTATTGTGTTTCAGGAGGAGATGAACCGAGGAAAGCCCAACTGGGAGCACCTCAGCGAGGACCTCCACGTCCTGATCACAGTGGAGGACACACACAACCGGGCCAAGATCAAACTCCAGCGGGCCATCAACGAGGTCAAGAAACTTCTCGTACCCGCTGTGAGTATCGGTCCGACCTCACCGTATCTAATATTATGGCCTGGACGGATGGAAAAACTCTGTGTGACAGGATGAGAGTTCACTGTGTTGGTATGCATGGAAGGGGGAAGGGGATTGTCAGTCCAAAAGTGTGTGTCTGTGTGTGTGTTTGTGTCTTTTTGTGTTTGTGTGTGTGTCTCTCTGTGTGTATGAGAGAATGTGTAAAGGGTTAGGGTAATTAGGGAACACGCATAAAGGGGTTTCCATGGTAACCCCGGGTTGTTTGAAAGGCTGAGGGAATGAATGGAGAGTCTGTTCACTCATCCTCCCCACTCCATCACTCCTTTCACTCGTTCACAACTCACTTCATTCCCAACTACTGGCTACAATATTCCTTTTTCTCTGGGCTTTTTTTTTTGTTGTCCACACAAGGGGACGTTTTGATTGGACTCCTCAACATTTCTCACATTCTCCAGCCCACCTACATCCCACCCTACAAACACACACATGTGCACAAATCCGACAGACACACAGCGGAACATGGCGCACACACACACCGTCTGAGTTACACACAGTCTGACACACATGCACAAAAGCATATATTTTGAAATCACAAGGCTTCTTCCTCTTTTTCCTCTGCATTATTTGCAACAATGGAAACAGACTGAAAAGACCAGCAGGGGTATTTCTATTGCAGCAGTCAGCAATCACTTGCTGCTCCAATCGCAGCACGGTATCGACCAACCCCGAAATGTTAATGATGTAAGAAGTGTCTGCAGGCAATCAGGAGCTGAACACCTGCTAATCTGTCTGTGCGTGGAGGGTGAAGTTAATGATATGTGTTAGTATAACCCAGTCGACCTTTCTGCAGACTGTAAATCAGTCAAGCTTTTCACCAAGCTGTAACTGGAGCTAAGAAGTTCGCGTGTTTGACACTTAATATGTCCCGTGTGGTGGAGAGGCAGCGAGCAAGATCTGATCAACTCTTCTTCAAGTGAAGGAGTCACTATGAGTGCAGTAAAGCATTTTAATCCAGACTACTACAGCCGATATGATCAAGCTGCAGCTTCATATTACACAGTCAAAACTTAAAGGGGCAGCATATTACCATGAAGTTGGGGTGTCGACCCCTATTGTAAGAGACAAGGAACTGCTAACTTCCCTTTCGTGAGCCAAAAAATGAAACCAAAGCACGCGTATGTGGAAATAAGACACCCCGCTGGATAGTCATTTCCTGTATCTGTGTCTCATTGGTTTCACCACTGACTCACCTCTTGAAGAGACTAGCAGCAGGTTCTGAGTCTACGAACTCTTGTCGGAGAAGGAGAAACATGAGCTCAGATAGACAACAACTTAAATAGATTTTTATTAGAAACGAGGAGAGGACTCTCAGTCAAGGGGGATTTGCAGGCGAGTCGGCCACGCCCACTTAGGAGATCGAGAGTTTGTACCATGTCATCATGGTCGCAGGTTGGAATGAATCCTTGTTGATCAGTATCTTTGTTTGAAACCATCCCAGTAGTACAGCTGCTAACAATCAGCCATGGTCACAAACTGACTGCCTGGTGATTGAGATCTGGGCCTCGGCTCCCTCAAGCTGCTACATGGAACAACCTGAGGTTCATGTGCAGTCCGATTCTTCCCACCAATGGTCGAGCATGGACGCAGCCACTGTCAAGACAGTCGGGCAAGAGAGAGAGACACTTTTGGATTGGTATTAGTCCTGGCAGATACTAACGTCTGCAAATATTTGACCAGATCCATCAATGGCTAACAGAGTTATTTAGCTCGCCTGTTAAATGTCTGAGTGACAGCCGTCACTAACAAAGCTGCTGTGACTGCGTGTGTTTGTGTAGGCGGAGGGGGAGGACAACTTGAAGAAGATGCAGTTGATGGAGCTGGCCATTCTCAATGGAACCTACAGAGACGCCAATCTGAAGACACGTAAGAATGATATCATAGCTAACACGGACGAGGGTTGGTGGGTGACAAAGAGGGGTCTCTGTACAGGAGTCCACTGAATGTGTGAACAATGCCTCTGTTTTGTCCTGTTAAATAGAGTGTTTGTCTTCTTTTTGTCCTCCCCTCTTCTTCCCTGTCTATTGTATGCGTGTGTGCTTTGTGTGCGCTCATGTGTGGGTGAACACACACTTGCATTATTGTATGTTTGGGTGTCGTACAGCCACCGCCTTTCCTCTAGCAAACCCTCAAGCCCCTCGGCTCATCACAGGCCCAACACCCGTCCTGCCTCAGACCTTGCGCAACCCGGCGCCTGTTTCCACGCCAACGCTCATGCCTCTGCTCCGTCAGATCCAGAGCTCAGCACTCATGCAGGGAGGCAATCCGCATCCGGCTCTGGTGCAGCAAGGACCGGAATCTGGAATCATCTACGCGCCCTATGAGTATCCTTACACACTCACGCCCTCCATATTGGAATATCCGATTGACTCAACTGGAGTATTAGGTAAATAAACGCAAAAGTTCATAACAGTCCTACATTGACAATAGATGTATTATGAGAACTGGATACTTGACTGCGACGAACGTTGTTAACAAAGACACCGACCAGCTCTTCTCCTCCGCCGGCGTCTCCGTCCGTCGCCCACAGACGTAAAGCACATAGAAATCACATCGCTCGGCACAGGGGTGGGGGACATGTCACACATACTGGATCTTAAAAATTCACCAAGTAATAATAGGCATCATGTAAAGATGTGTCTTCTTATGGCAGTTAATTGGGGGAAATGTATTTTTGGAACCAGCTGTCTGTCACCGTCTAAATTCAATTTATTTTAGGTTCAAATGAAAGTATTTCGGTATTTCACCGAGACGATCGAGTTTGGGTTTTCGACAGCAAAATTCTAAATGAACCGCCGCGGTTTGCAACTGGTACGAATCCGCAGCCACATCCAGCTCTTGTAATACATCCACTGAGTCTCTAGTTGCATACTGAAGCTCACTGTTGGGCTAACAGTCCCTTCGTCCTGTGTTTTTACAGGTATGGCTTTCCCAACCAAAGGCTAGGCGATAGCTACCCTTCCTAGCACACACGGACTGGCTTGCAGAGACCCCCCCCCCCCCCTCCCTTTACATACTTGTTCTACAGAGCAAACACTCAGAGTTTGCTCATACTTTATGATGACAGATTCCTCGACAGTCATTCTGTAGTCAAGTGTCGATTGCTTCGCTCATTACTCTGTTAACTTCCTCTTTGTATTAGCAGACTAGTGTTGTGTGACACCGTAAAACCATTTAACTTTTTTTAATAGTTCAGCTTCCGCTTGTAATCTTAACCCATTTTTTAGTGAACCCATAGATATTGTAGCGCAGCTGTTTGTGATTTAGTACATGTTAAAGCTTATTTTGATTACAGCACTGTAGAGTGACTTTGCTTACAGCTGATATTGAACCTACTAGAGAAGCTTAGTTAGACATTAGTGGTTTGGATTAATCTTTTCTTTGGAGGACAGAAGACCACAAAACAGCAACACTCTGTCTCTTTGAAGCGTGATGTTTGAATTACTTTCACCCACAGCCTTGAACACTTACCCCTCGTTTCACTGATGTTGGTGCCATGGCTAGACTGTCTGATGTCTTTCTGATGAGTAACCTTCTGTGTTCTGTTTTGGCAATGTCATCGCGCTGTTAGCAGGTGCCATGACCTCTAAGGTACGACGCCACGACAAGAGAATCCATCCTTACCAAAGGGTAGTGACCACAGACAGAGGTTAGTTAGCTCACCAGCCACTTTATGTGTGTGTATGTGTGTGTGTGTGTGTGTGTGTGTGTGTGTGTCGGTGTGCGTGCATGCAGACCAATGGACCAGTTTACGTGTGTCTGTAATACGGCATGCCTAAAAAGAAATAACTATATCCGGCAAAACGGTCAAACGCTGAAGCGGCTTCAGTGTCAAATGTAAGACAGTATTCGTTGCAGTAAAAGTGAAATAAGTGAGCAGATCGGGAGGGGCCATGTCAGGGGAGACAGCTGCAGCGGTTATCTTTGCTCGCCTGGTAGATAAACTGGACGGCCTGCAGGCTGGGACCCTCTCAATTAGAGTGGATCACTCCATTCATGTGACTCGATCCTCGTGACTCCGGAGTTGGAGTCCTCTCTCAGAACCTATTTTGTTGTTGTTGTTTATCTCTTCTTCTTCTACTACTTCTTACCCTGCAAGTACTGTGGAAAGTTTTTATTTATACCCAATTTCATTCCAGTACATTTCCACAAAAAAAATGTTTTTTTTTTTTATTATTATTATTATTAAAATAATTCCTGTGTTGTGCCCAATGATACTCAAAATAACAGTGATTGTTTCCTGAAGGTCATTCGACCCAAGTGCATTATGATCTTCGGTCTTTACTACTAAAACACAGCGTGTGATAACTACTGACGTCTGTGTTACAAGCTCTTTTGTATGAAATACTGTTGTTTGTGGTCTTATCAGTCGCCCACTGGACTTTATCATTGGGACTGTTTACATCTTTCATATATTTCCTAGCCTGAGTGGTGCTGTTACCATGTATTTAGCTGCAAAATAAATTTGTATATAGGGATTTTAAGGATTTTAAGTGCTTATATGAAGCTTATGGAACAAGATCGCTTGGAAATACTTGTAGTATTTTTTTTTTTTTTTTTTTTTTTTTTTTTTTTTTTTAGTTTGTAAATCTCTATTTTTGTTTTTACGGTATGCTTTTTATAGATGAGGTGTCTCCATGTAAAACTGTATTCAAAGTGTGTAGCTACTACTGTTCAAGTCACCGCGACGGTGGC
>CAAKHC010012687.1:60498-91036 GCA_901007825.1 Macroramphosus scolopax
CCTGCTACTGCTTCTTTTTTCCTGTCCTGGAGGTGGAGACAAATGGAGACAGAGGGACGAGACTGGGCAGAAAGACGTAAAGAGAGAGAGAGAGAGAGAGAGAGAGAGAGAGAGAGAGAGAGAGAGAGAGAGAGAGAGAGAGAGGCCCAGGGCTGAATGGGGCATTGTGGGAAGACAGTGGGCACACTGGGCAGTAACACAGAGAACACTAACTCACAGATCATGCCAGAGAGTCTGAAAACACCCACACTGGGCGACAATGGCAAACCTCATCGCTCCACTTGGCCCCTTCTGAATACACACACACAATGGCAGAATCCAACCAAGATGCTCTGTTATTCGGGAAATTCAACACACTGAATTCCTTCAGTGGCTCTGTCCCTTTGACTGGCAGCAGATGGCCAGGCTGTGCTGCATTTAAACGTGCACGTACGTGTGCATGCGTGTGGTCTTGTTGCATCATGGGCACCACGCAGCAGGCTTGAAGGGTGGGAACTCAGGCACTCAGATGCCTGACAGGTGTCACATGTGCGTTAATACCTGCAGCTCTTCTTTTCTCCTTCAAGTGATGCAAACTGAGAATGTATGTGTTGTGGTGGGCTTGAGATTAAACTAAATCAGGATTACTGAGAATGAAAACTGATGAGAACCAAAAAGTTTGGCCCTTCTTCAGCTGGTCGTTATTGTTAGCTCTCTGCTGCCGCCGTGTGGAGGAAATGAGGAAGTTTATTCTAACAAGATTTGCATGGAACTGCAACAGGTGATCAGAAAAAAGATGTGACGGTAAGTGAGTTAAATCTGTAAACTACCTAATTTTATCTGAGAAAGGCCTCAACCTATAGAAAGTATACAACTTAGTAACTTAAAAATGTATTTAAAACCAGTGAATATGACCTTTGTTCATGTTGTCTCTTTCAGGAACAGTGTGTTGGAAGCAAATGTTTTCAATTCCATTATCAAGTTCATTTGCAGGAACAGATTCAATCAAGTTTTGAAATTTGTAAACCATTAATAAATCATATAAATAACATAAAATGTAAAATTAGATTGGATACATTTCATATTATTTACTCATTGTTTATCTATTCACCACCGATGTGTATTGCCTTTTTAGAATGAATTCGAAATCTGAATATTAAAAAACAGCAAAAGAACTGTTATATATTGATATATTCAGATATTATTTTATGTTTATGTTGCTCTTCATACATTCCATTGCAGTTTGTATACATATTTTCAATAAAGCCATAGGCAATCAACAAAAACAAAAATAAAACACTATGAACCTTTATAATGGGAAGATTAGTTTTTGAACCTTAAAAATGTGTTCGTGATATTGATCCATTCTTTATGTTATGTTGTGTTATTCCTACCACTTATGTGTAAAAATGAAATTTTTTCCACGTAATTAACCAAATACATGTCTGTTATTGTGATGAACGGGGCCTTTTGTTAACTGCTGTCAGTTTGTCCTTCACTTACGTAAGCAGATCCCAGATCTGTGGCGTTGTCGTAAAATGAAGAGGGCTAGCAATGTCATGAAAACGACGCTGTCGCCTTACATGTTGTATTCAGATCATTTTTGGTTAAAAAATTATTGGGCAAAAACGACATGCATGGCAACATTGTTCATTTTATTCAAGCTATTGTGATACATTTTCACTGACGCAAGGTTACGACATCGGTCACTTTACGGCATAACGTGCTGCTGCTGGAGGTCAGAGGCACGACAAGACGGCAAGCACAGTACTCTACGACGAGGAAAAGATGCTGCTTCCACTTAAAACATAAACTTTATATACAAAGCAGCGAATATCCGGACAACGTCTGTCGGTGGCGGTGGATTCAGAAGCTCTGAGTTTATCATTTGGTCTCGACTCTTGAGTATTTTGGCAAAGCTAACTAGCTAGCCCCCCTTATCGTCAGCGAGGTCTGTCGGCTCCAGGTTTTTCAGGTTTTCGCCGGTGAGCCTTTCGGGTCGTTCACAGCCATGGACAACAGCTCACAAGGTTCCGGGGGACTTAAAGCAGGTCTCGGGGGTCTGTTCGGAGGTGGGGGAACTGAATACTCAAACACGGAGCTCGCCGGTGTCCCATGTAAGTGCAATTTCACTGTCATGCTTTACATTGCTGCAGTTAGCCCTAACGCTAGCACGCCGTGCATTTAGCTAGCTTGGCGGCCGTTTAGATTGAGGGTAAACAAAACCTTCTCATTACAGTATCGCTGATTTCTTGAAGCGGTTGCCTTACATTTGTTTTTTTAATGTAATTGCAGTGACTGGAATGAGCCCCCTGTCCCCTTACCTCAATGTGGACCCTCGCTACCTGATTCAGGTAAGCTAACATGAAATGTCATCCATTTACAATGTCGTACATTGTTATTCTTTGTGTATTTTTTCTGACTGACAGCAAATAATATGTTTTAGGACACAGATGAGTTCATTCTACCAACAGGCGCCAATAAAACAAGAGGAAGGTTTGAACTGGCTTTCTTCACAATTGGAGGTTCCTGCATTACTGGTGAGTTAGGACACAACATGTCCATAAGGGGGTTTGTGTCAAATCATAGATTATGAGATTAAAATACTTGTCTAAAAAGCATGAAATCTTTGGTTTCATAACTGTATGTCCCCCAAGAAACAAGCAATGCAGGTTGTTTATGTTCTAATTTGCACTGAGCCATCAAATAGTGAATCTGAAAAGAACACGAGCGAAAGAAAGGATTGGGATGTTGTCACACACATGTTTACAACGTTCAGCCTGTTCACTGTTTACGCGCGTTGTCCTGTTGGCGAAGCAACGAGAAAGATCGGTGTTGCATAAACAGTTCAATTTGTTACAGAAGAGCCCACCAGCAGGTTTCCCGTCATGACGTCTTGCTCTTACGACCTAAAGCTTGTCACTGACTGATCCAGATATTTAACCTACTTGATGAGTGACATAATGATGTTGTGCAGACTTTGTTGTCCTGAGTTTGGTCTGGAATACTTTGTCCGGATTACACAGAGCCCTTATCTCAACCCGATCTAGAAACTTTGGGATTTAGTGGAATGCTTACAGGAGACTTATGACTCATCTGCAGTGCCTCATCTCACCTATGTTCTTGTGGCTGGTTGGGAGCAAATCATTGAAGCCAGCTACCAAAATCATGTGGAAGACCTCCACAGGACTTTGGATGATGTTCTAGCAGCAGATTCAAGTCCAATTACATATTCATCCCTTGAATGGTTCAATTTTAGGATGTTTACATCATTTTGGCCGTGTAATGTGTCTGGTTTAAGTTCTGTATGGTGATAGTTGTTCGCCCCCCTCAACCTGTCTACCTCTTTGTCTTTAGGAGCTGCATTTGGAGCTTTTAACGGTTTCAGGATGGGCCTGAAGGAGACAAGAGACATGGCATGGTCCAAACCTCGGAATGTTCAGTAAGTATTGTACAAATCAGTAATAGACCCCTGGTGTTACACCCGGAGGATTTCATCCGTAAAGAGCAATCAGCACACAGACATTTAATTTACACACATGAAATCAGTATTAAATGTCATATCACAATGTTAGGTGATATACACAAGGATGACTTTCCAACAATATCCAATTGACTTTGTCTCTCCAGGATTATCAACATGGTGACCAGACAGGGTGCTTCGTGGGCCAACACTCTGGGCTCTGTCGGTAAGACCATCAGAATGTAACGGAATAACTCGTAATGTTAAGCTTTTCAACTAGTCTCACTGTTAATCTCATATTGCAACATGTTGGAAAGTATTATATCAAGCTTCAAGTGATTTTTCAGTTATGTTCAACAGTATTGTTCTGTCATTGCAGCCTTGTTGTATAGTGCTTTTGGTGTGGTGATAGAGAAGGCCAGAGGAGCAGAGGATGACGTCAACACAGTAGCTGCTGGGACTCTAACTGGGATGCTCTTTAAATCAGCCAGTAGGTGTCTTTTGTTCTTGCTTATTTGTCTATAATGTGAGCTGCTTCTGTGTTTTTGAATATTGTTGCCGTCAAAATGATTGAGTTGAAACATTACACATAACATTTAACATAACATTTCTGGTTGATTGAAATATTCTATTAGTAGTTGATTTTGAGTAAAAAACATAACAGATGGTTTTGTGCACATCAATCACTACTCTCTCAAACATTGTGTTGTCACAGGCGGCATGAAGGGCGTCGCGCGTGGAGGTCTGGCCGGTTTGGCCTTGTCTGGTGCCTACGCCGTCTACAACAACTGGGACCACCTCACTGGCTCCTCCTCGTCCTCCAGGCTATATTAAACTTTCCATCCCACCTCCTTCCACATCAGGGCCAAATCTCCCCAGGACACAGCCTTTAACCACAGCGCTAAGAAGAATTAGACTCTGGTCAAATGCAGTGTGCCTTCCAGTGAAGCTGGTCCCCCCCGCCCCATAGCCGCTTTTCAGGAAGCATCCTTGGATGCAAGAGATGAGAACGCGGACTAAATTCCACTGGAACTGCAGATGAACGCCATCCTGAAGCACCCTAATTGACTCTATCATCCAAAGTGTTCCCGTCACTGATCTGATGGATCAGTAATGAGAAACAACCTGTGAGGATCGAATATAGAGGTCTGCCATTTGTTGTTGTGTTCATGTGAGACTTATGGTGATGCTAGTTCTGAAATCAATGAACCCATGACCTTTGGGTTAAATCAGCCAATTTGTAAGGAAGCCTGTGGCATCTGGTGTGTGTGGTTCACCGGATGAATACCAGTGGATTCCTGTTCCGTGAAGCCGAAAGACTTTTTCTCCAACTTCAAATGGATATTTCATGATGAGTTGCAAGCAGAACAAAGTCCTACACTTGGTTCTACGATTGTATTTATTGAAGAGTAATCCAAGTGTGTTACTGCGCAAGAGGGAATCTTGCCTGAGCTGTTCTGGAAGAGCGTGTTGTGTGTGTGTGTGTGCGCGTCTCCATCAAACCCACCAAACTGTTAACTGAAGTAATAAAACGACGGAAGTTTCCCCCCAAGAATTTTGCTTTTGATCATTTTTATTGCACAAGTAGACAAGTTGTAAAATGCTGTGAGTAGTTTTCACTGTTCATGTGCTCTCTCACATTTATCTGCTGTAAAAACATCAGTGCATACGTTATCTTCCGAACTATGGTGTGTTAGAAAACAATTATTGCACATTCAGAAGTTGTGTTTACATCTTGAAGTGGATGTGGTGGGTATACGTTCCAGATAAGAGTCGGGGAGGGGAGACATCACTAAACTGTGAGAAAGAGACTGTAGTAAATCCGAGAGGTGACGTGAAACTGCAGAGGTTATGTTTGCTGTCGGCGTGGAGTCAACTCAGTGTAGGAAGAAGTCCCTGATGCGTGTTGCCTCGATCCAGGGGATGTAGGCCATGGTGCGAGTGAAAACGCTGGGCTTGTTCTCCACAGTGCAGCCGATGGGGCCAAAGCTCACCACACCGTGCACCTCCCAGTGGTCCCGTCCCAGCTGGCACAGCAGAGGACCACCAGAGTCACCCTGGGAGAGGAAGGAGGGGAGAGCAGTTTGAGAATTTGAAAATCAGCAGTTTGAAAATCATCACAACAAGTTCTTAAGTGTCTTATTTTTCTTCCCAGTGCCTGTAAATCTTCGTCCTACCTGGCATGCAGCCGGTGGATCCTCGGTGTCTCTGAACCCAGCGCAGATCATGGAGTCTCGGACACGGTCGCCCCAGAACTTCTTCTGCCGACAGGTTTTGAAGTCGATGATGGGCAGGCGGGCTTGATTCAGGGCCTCTGCCAGAGACACATTCTCCTTCCCTCCTGAAATGTATTAAATCGTAATTAACATTCTTTTGTTTTTCTAATTCTCTTGATTCTTTCGCTGCGCTAGAGGCTTTATGGATGTTTTGGTCTGATTTGTCACAAAGAAATATCATACTACTATTTGACGGTTGCCATGAGAATGTGTACAGATGTGCCTAGACGATGTAACTCCCATCTGCTACCAGTAGGTCAATGTTTTCATTCATTCAGTTAAATATCAATAACTCACTAATGGATTGCCACAATATTTTTGACAAATGGAGCAATAACTGATATTAGTCTTTAGGTCCAGCAACAGGTCAAACATCATTAAGCCTGCACGAACGAAACGTAATGACGAAGTACTTTGTGGTTCCATGTCGGCATGCTAACGTGCTAATACAAAATGCTGAATACAGACTGTATAAAATAAATGGACCACTGTCGCCCATATTTGGACAAGAGGGTGATCATGGTAACAGGCTAAAGTTTAGCCTACAGGTTGAGCTATTTGCTTATAGTTGATATGTAGGCCTTGTCTCCTCCACTCACCCCGGGTGTCCCCCCATCCTGTGACCCAGCAGTAGTGTCCCGGTTTGAGGCTGGTCTGCTTGCGCGGCAGGCAGGCGTAGCGGATGAAGTTGGAAGGGAGGATGTCTGTGGCGGCCTTCACCAGGGCGATGTCGTAGTCCAGCTCGCTGTGTGCTGGGTAACGGAAGTTCTCATGCCGGTAGATTCTCTTCACCGGGAAAATCCTCTCTGCGCTCTCCGAGCGCTTCAGCTGGTGCTTCCCCAGGATGATCCTCCAGCTCCCAGCATCCTCAGCTTTACCTCTGAGAGATAATTTAGAGTACTTTTCTTTCTGCACTATTCAATATGTGAACTACATGTGCTAGTCAGTGTTTCTTTTTCCTTGTTTGAGGAGGTTGTTTCTTACTTTTGGAAGCAGTGAGCAGCAGTAAGTACCCAGTTCTTGTGGATGAGAGTTCCCCCGCAGACATGAATGTAATGTTTACTTCCCCTGGGACGGACCTGTGACAGAAGCAGACGGCCTCCTCAGTTCATGTTGCTGCTTGTATGTCACAGACACTATACAACCAAACAAACCTACTAAAGATGACCTTCTGATCCTGAAGGATTTGAAGCTTTAAGATCATTTACATCTCAAATATCTACCTACCAATCAGCCTTTATGCTTCTATGACGGCTCTATAAGACCATTAAGTCAAATGGAGATCAAAATGGAGGTCAAAAAGACTTAACAATATATTACTGCACAATATAATAACACTCAACACTCACTCTGTACCACAATGACACAGCAAACTGGAGTAACTAAGTTAACATAAGAACCCTCCTCACAAATCTGTCTCAAAACATAGTTAAGCATTTACATGATAGTTGAGGCTAATGGATCGGATCAATTACCTGCAGAGAGACCTGCCAGGGCCAAGAGTGAGGTCTGGCCTCGTTCCCAGACACGATCCTCTCAGCCATGTTGGGTTTGAAGTAGGCCATACCGCAATCCTTAGGCCAGTCTAGCAGAAGATACACAGTTTAGAACAAAAACGTTCATTGCTGATGAGTTTGTAGGCATTTTGTGTGTGTTTGCCCTCACCCAGGTGGAGGACTTTGTGCTGTGGCTGCCGTCCGGGGGTGAGTGTGTATGCAGCTGCGGGCAGAGATGCCTTGCTCAACAGCAGCGGCAGCAGCAGAGACAGAAGGAGGAGCAGAGGAGGTCCTGGAACAGCCATCTTCTTCCACAGAATCACCGGCCGGCACTAACCCCAGGCTATTTATACCAGGCAGTGAGCACATGTAGATGTGCATGCAAAGGTAAACATACAGTAAATAAGCACAAGAGCACACCTCCACGGACAATGAGCGGTGTCACAACAAAGCCAGAGCACTGGATTGTTCTCCTGTTGCTATGAGTTTCCACTGCCGCTGAGAAAAAAGGGGAGTTTGGGGAGTCCCATCAGCACTTTTACATACATACATGCTCACTGTACACATGTTGGTGTACACAGGACAAAGGCTGTACACAAGCATCATGTCGTATGATCTGAGGCAGTGACATAGTGACCTTAAAATGACCTTTATATCTGATATCCCAGATCGCCGGTATAGTTCACCCTCTGTGAACATGACTCAGTAGAATATATAACCTGAACCTGGATATTCATACACGTATTAATATGTAGCATCTTTGTTATCAATAAGACATCTGATATCAGCTTACATGTCGGGAGAAATTGCTGCTCAGACATGCCAAGGACATGTTTCCAAACACAGTTTGTCCCTCAGAGAGTACTGACATATTTATTATTCAACTATAACAGTCCTTAGATAAGTCACAATAAAAAGGTATCATCAAAACACAATAAATGAATGTATAAAGAAAACAGATTTGTTACACTGTAAAACTAAAATGTAATAGGGGAAAAAAAATTGTGATTTAGGTGAACTGGCCCTTTAAGACCAAGAAATATGAATAAATCATTGACACACCTCCTGTGCAAACATATGAGAGATACAACAACACCTGCAGTGGAAGCCACCAGCGAGTGAAGCTCATTTACTGTGTGAATGAGAGAGAATGTGCCCGCTCATCTGAAGCGCCTGAATGGGCAAACCTCACCACCGTGGTTCACCAAGTTTACATACGCCTGAACTTTGTGTGTGTGTTTTTTTTCCCATGGTGAATGAGTTGAGTGAGTGTGGGGTGAGAGGGAGAACACACTTGTACAAAGTACAAATATCATAATCTCGGGTTTATTCTTTTACACTGAGGAGTCAAGTTATTGAAAATATTTTCTCAAAAAAATTCCCTGAATTACGCAAAATCTTTCAATATTGAGTGTTGCAGTATAACATGGATGTAGTATCTATGTTGATAGACTACTTGAGAGTTCCCCAAAAGTAAAGTTAAAAGATCTCGATCTCCCCCTGGTGGCTCTGTGCAGTATAGACTGTAAGCCCCGCCCCCTCAATGTTAGCCGGCTGGCAAAATTAAAGAAAAAAATAATAAATACATTTTTCCCAAATTTGGTTTCGGTCATTTTCGGTAGTCCTTGTAACGCCGACGTATGAGCAAGTGTTAATTTTTAAGTTTGGTTTTAATTCTTTAGTTGATGCTGTAAAAAAAAGGGACGCGACGTCATGATTGACAGTCGCTCTGAAAGAAGCATTTACGGACTGCTGTTTGTATGTAATAAAATTGAGCGGGGATTCAAAGCTAACTTTCCGTAACCATGGTTGTCTGTTCCAAACCGTTAAAATCAAAATGAAAAAAAAAACGCTTGCAGTTGAGTTGGGCGGGACCTCGAAATCGTGCTTCCAATTCCCGATCGCTACTGCGGTTCAACAGGAGACTATCGATGTGTGAAATAATATGAAACTACACTGCATAAATGATGTCTATGGGAGTGACCTTTCTAATTGAGAAAAAAGATTTTGGGAAAACGTCCCTCACTCATAGTTTTGTTGCCGGAGCACTTTCAACTTGCTTAAGTACTTGATTGGCCATCGATAATCAGGTTCAAGATCAGTCGTCTGCCTTTCTGGAGCCTCCGCACCATCCTGTTCTCCTCAGTGACCTGATCACACTCCTCTTCCGACTTTGTCCGCTCACAATCGAGGGTGAGTTAGGATGGCTGGCACCCTCCTTTCTGTAAACCTCATCCCCTTCTTTTGCGTTGTCTCCTTCTAATCTGCTTAATCTGCGAACAGCCACCACTGTTTCCTCTGCTACGCCTCCTCCTTCCTCCTTCACCTCACTCCCCCCCTCTGTATCTGGCGTCCCAATGCTCGGACTTTCCACTTCACAATTTGACGTAACATCCTTTGCAGGTGGATCCAGCTCAGGGGCCATCGCGTCTACCACGCTCGAAGGTAGAGGAGGTTTTGGGGCCTTCTTCTTCTTTGAGGCACGTCTCTCAGCACGGGGGCTGTTCTGGAGCTCTAGATGTTTCTGTATAGCTGAGCTCAACACCTCTGGGTCCAAGGATGCTCCATGAACATCCCATGTCATCCCATGCTCATCCCATTGCACCTGCTTCATGCTGCCTCTCCTCCCGTGTTCGTCTCTCTCTTCACCCTGGCTTTTCAGACACGACCTCCTCCGATCCAACTCATGGTAGGAACCAGAGTTGGCGTCCCACTTGGGGTCATCTCCTTGTCTCTCCTCGTCCTCTCCGCTGCTCACTGGGAACATGCTTGACGTCGGTGACACCAGATTGGAGTTTGATCCCGCTGAAGACTTCAGGTTCAGTCTTGATCCAGGTGGTGAGCCCAGGAGGGAGTTGGAGCCCATATTGGAGTTATTCTTCCTGAGGTCCCACCAGGAGCCGACTGGAGAGACCGTCTGCACAGCTGCGTCTACCAGTTTCATCCGATAACTCGTTGTGCCTTCCTTCCTGAGAGCTTCTACATTTTTTATGTCTTCTCTTGGACTGTGGTTGCATCTGCAGCATTCACGCAACCGTGAGTCACTCAAGGAAGAGACCAGTGGTGACCTCCCCCCTTTGCCTGTCTGACATATTTGCCCTGGTTGCCATGGCAGCTTGAGGTGGCTGCCAGATTCTTGCCCCTCTTCAGCTGAATCAGGCGCCAGGTAGCTGAACCGGTGAGCTGGGCTTCTTGCTCGTCCAACCTCCAAAGACTGCGTGCTTTTAGGGCTCGCTATATCCTCTATCACGCCATCAACAAGGCATCCAGTATCTGATGACACTCCTTCCTCTAAGCCAACAGAGGAAGGGATCGCTGAAGGATATTGAAAAGTAAGCAAATTATTCTCGAGGAAGCCCTCATCCTCCGTGCTGGTGAGCTGGAAGACGGGAGAGGTTGTGGTTGAGTCTTCCTGCTCATGTGTGCAAAGTGGCGATGAAGATTCTAAAGCTGCAAAAGTGGGTGTCAGCAGAGGGGAGATGAATGGAGAAGGTGTAGTTATGGGGGAAGCTGGCATTGGGGAGTTTTCAGCAGAGCTAGGGGCTTCCTGGGTTATACTGGAGGGGCGCGAGGACCTCCCTTTCCATACAATCGTGTCTGGAGTGCTGCTGCGGCTGATTGTGCTGCCGCTGCTCCTGCTCCAGCGTTCCATGTTGGCATTCCAGCGCTCGCTGTGCGCAGGAGGGCTGTGTGCGTCCATGTTTTGGGTTGCGTGTGACAACTGAAGGCTGCTGACTTGCTGCCACATGTTAGGGTGCAGTTGCCGAAACGAGTTCTTCTCCAAATGTGTGTTGGTGCTACAGCTGCGTCGCAGGTCTATTCCGGTCCAGGCCGGGTCCCTCTTGTGTGGCGGCCCCGTTGCCATGACAACATCCATGGAGCTCTTTGACACAGAGAAAATGGGCATCTCATTGCCCTCATCATCCACGCTTGCGATCCCTGAAGCAGTGGACTGAGACAGGGAGTGACTGACTAGAGAACAGACTGACTGGTAGTTCTCAGAGGCGGGGCGCCGCGGCTTCGCCATGGCAACAGCACCAACCTGTAAAGGAAGACACATCTCTGAGCGTGTAAATGATCTGTTGACACCATTCTCATAACTGTACATGGATAGTTGGCTTAGGTTAGTATTAAAGTAGCAACAGGAGGGGAACATCCAGCCTCCCTAAATGCTCCCCTAAAGCTCATTATTCAACACAGGGTGGTGCATTGACCTCCAGATAAGAAATAGTCTGATTCGTTGCCTCACATACTGTAGAAGCAGAAATGGATGATTTAACAAGCAAGACATAAAAAGTTAGCTTTAAATGTAGGCAGATTTTCTGTTCACGCTCCTTGTAGTCTTTATGCTAAGCTAAGCTAAGATAGCCATCTGTCGGCTGTACATTCTGCGTCCCCACATGTATGGTGTCTATCTTCTATAACTTTTGAGAAGTCGGAACTCTAGTTGGAAGTCCAATTTATTCTAAAATTGAGCTAGCCTACGCCTCAAAATGTCAAACTGTGCCTGGAAGCTTCTCTTTCTGGCACACACCATGAACCCAGTCGTGCACAGACCCACCGATACATTCCCCTTCCCTCCCAGATAAGCCTAAAGAGATTACTCAATCCAGATTATTTGATCATTTAGAGGAAATGTTGATTGTTCAAGACAGTTTTAAAAGAGGCCTGCAGTTGAGTGAAGATAGTAAAGTATACATTTATATATATATAGATAAAACAATATAGATGGAAACTTCTGTTATAGTAAACCAAGTCAGTATGTCTTCAATGATGTCATTCTTGTGTGTATTTGTTACAGCATTGAGGCTCAATCCCTCACTCAGTAGCACAAATCCTGCAATTTGATTTAAAACTAAATGCCAAAGCATTTAACTCCCATCTGTCCCGAACTGATCTGTTTTTTTTTCCGACCACAACTGACTTGCTGATACCTGGACAATCTTAGAATTTGTCCCACAGGATAAACAACACCCAGACATTAATGTACACAAAAACATACATGTAACCTCTTACCTTCACACCTCGTCCTGCTCTGCCCACTGTCCTGCCACAGACCAGGCGGTGCTAAATGGCGTCTCTCCTTCCTCCCATTCCTTCCACTCTTCTTCACTTACTTCTTAAGAAGATCGCCTTTGTCCAGCCGCCCCCACACACACAACTCAGATGCCTCTCTCACTCAGATGGGACTTGTTCTTCAACTTGATCTCCTGTGCGAGTTCTTTCTACAACTGCCTAGACAACCTGAAGTTAGCATGAGTGTAGTTAGTGAATTTGGGCATTGTGTTAAAAATGTGTGTATGTGTGTGTGTGTGTGTGCATGTGTATGTTTATGTGTGTGTGTGTGTGTGTGTGTGTGTGTGTATGTGTATGTGTATGTGTATGTGTGTGTGTGTGTGTGCGTGAGAGTGGGCTATCCCTCTACCTTTAGCCCTGAGGATTAACTGCCACCTGTCATCCCATTAGCCACCCTGCAAAGAGTGTGTGTGCATGCGTGTGTATGGGAGCCCTCATTGGGTGGATGAGTGGTTAATGCGCATTGTGATTCTGAATTAAGATCAGGTCATCTGTCAGCAGCCAGATGACGTGCTCGTACAACATGCTCGTTGGTTGCCGGGCGGATGAGAGGGGACTGTTTAACCCTTGTGTGGTGTTCATATTTTTGTTACCCAGCCAATGTTCGCGGGTCTGGTGGACCCGACGCATTATTGGGTTTTTAAATCAATACAGCCATAACAATTTTTGTAAAAATACTTAACAGATGTTTACTTTTTCCCAATTGCAAGCAATAAAGACAGCATATATGATAACATTTTGCCATATACCTCTGTTAGATCACATTTAGGAATAAAAGGTGCCTTTTGTTTTTTGTGATAACATCTTTCGGATGAGGGGTCTTTGGCATGGGTACCAAGCAGGACCAAAATCTACAAAACTCACTCATGCACACACAGACACACAGACACACACACAACTACACGAATAGCAGGCCAGGTAGGAGGAGGACGGGGTGAAGTTACACAGCACCTACAATTTCAACACTTTTATAACCCTCGGGTCCAGTGGACCTGAACACCACATATGTAATATAAATATGTAGGGGTGTTGTACAGTGCGCAGTCATTGAAAATGTGTGCTTTTATATGTTATTCACAGAAAATGAGCCAAGACCAATGAGTTTGAAAAAATAATTAACTGCATACGTTTTCTTTCAGCAAACACTGAAAACGGATCCCACAGATTGAGGGTTAGGGTTTGGATTCAAGGCTAGGGTTAGGGTTTTCGGAAAAAAGTTAATCCCAGCGACTTGAAACTTGGTGGGTATGTTGATGTTAGTCCACGTAATAGAAGTGCCAAGTTTCAAATCGCTGGGATTAACTTTTTCCGAAAACCCTAACCCTAGGTTCAGATTAGGGTTAGGATTCAAAGCTAGGGTTAAGGTTTTCGGAAAAAGTTAATCCCAGCGATTTGAAACTTGGCACTTCTATTACGTAGGCTACCATCAATATACCCACCAAGTTTCAAGTCGCTGGGATTAACTTTTTCCGAAAACCCTAACCCTAGGTTCAGATTAGGTTTAGGATTCAAAGCTAGGGTTAAGGTTTTCGGAAAAAGTTAATCCCAGGGACTTGAAACTTGGTGGGTATGTTGATGGTAGCCTACGTAATAGAAGTGCCAAGTTTCAAGTGGCTGGGATTAACTTTTTCCGAAAACCCTAACCCTAGTTTCAGATTAGGGTTAGGATTCAAGGTTAGGGTTTTCGGAAAAAGTTAATCCCAGCTACTTGAAACTTGGTGGGTATGTTGATGGTAGCCTACGTAATAGAACTGCGTAATAGAACTACGTAATAGAACACCCTAAATCACTGGTGTGGTCCTTTTAGAGGGGTATGACTGTGGTCACTAACCAACAAGCCAGATAACAGTGAGTCGTTGTGAGAAGCAGCCAGCTGTGTTGAATTTTCTTTAAATACACAAGACTGTCAAGCAGCTCCACTACAATAGACTTCAGTAACTAATGATAAGACGCGGCTTCAGTTGAGCCAAAGACAACCAGAAGAAAAGCCAGTGAGCTGAAAAGCAGGTAAGAAAACTACATTTGACCTGATTTCTTTTCCTCTGCTGGACATTCCTGGTTTAAGTCTCTATTCAGTCTTGTAGTTGAGACCAGATGTTGCTGTTGGCTGTCGGGCTGTCTGCGGGTCTCCTGATCCTGCTGCTTCTGGGTATCTTGATGTTCTATCTGTGGAGGAGGAAGAATCGGAGGCCGTACCTGGAGCTTCAGTCTGCGGTGCCTTCAGTATCAACATGCCCTGTACCGATGATCCTGGTTTCTCAAGGCTCCTGGATCAAGTTAGTATCTCCGATTGACACTTCGCCTACATTTCTGCTTTGGAATAACTTCATGCCTTCCTGTTGCAGTTTTAAAGTATGAGATGAAGGACAAAATCCACAGTCACCGTTCTTTGCAAAAATGCAGTAAAGACACAATTTGCGGCTAATCTGAACAAGCTAGTACTTCATATTTCAACCAGCCACGGCTCCTTCGTGTTACAGTGACTCACTATTGCCCCTTGAGGAACAAAGTGATGTTACAATACAGGACTGACGGATCTACAAACGACCCCTTTAAGAGACACCAGAACTAAAAAATTCTGACGTTACACTTAAGAAATCCTCGACAATTCATCACAATAAATTGGAGTATAATATGTTAACCTTTGAAAGACTTGTATTTTCACTCTGTTAAAGGCCCAGTGAGATCCCATTCACGTTGCCCCCCAGCTTTCTGACACAAAACCATGGCAACGGGAAGACTGAGGAGAAAGTAGAAGAGGTGGAGATGAAGATGGAAGCTCGGAGGGACATCCTAGCTCATCGCGGGTCACTCTCAGTACAAAGTAGGTCATCACTGCCTTTATTTGACTGTTTGACAAGATGATTTTAAAAGTGAACTGCGGTTCCTATCAAAAACAGTGTATTCATTTTTCGGTCAGGTTGG
The DNA here is from genome assembly GCA_901007825.1 of Macroramphosus scolopax. NCBI lineage: Eukaryota > Metazoa > Chordata > Actinopteri > Syngnathiformes > Centriscidae > Macroramphosus > Macroramphosus scolopax. The sequence continues at coordinate 75,714 of CAAKHC010012687.1, forward strand.
TACCCAGTCGGAACGGTTCTGGCTGGTCTGTACTCTGTTCCACCTCTGAACGAGGTGGTGGCGCCTCCTCCGGGCATGGCCACACGTCTGTGCTTCTCTGTGGAGTATCGACACAGCAGTGAACAGCTCATGGTCTCCTTGCTCCGACTCGGCAACCTCCCTCCCTGTTTCCATGCAAACGTCACACTAGTACAGCTCCGGCTTCTCCCTGATGACCGGCGGCCCCGCCAGGCCAAAGCCAGGGGCACAGGGCCTGACCCAGAGTTCAATGACTGCTTCATTTTCCAGGTGAGGACACAAATCGGAGACACAAAAGCAGCAGACAATTATGCAACGCTCTCCCTCTGTTTCCTACAGGTGTCAGGAGTGTGTGTGCCTCAGAGCATCCTCAGTGTGTGTGTGATGAGTGTGACGCAAGATGGCAAACGCCAAGCAGTTGGCAGGGTGCTGTTTCCACTGGAAGGAGAGCTTGGACAGGCCGGCAGAGTGCTCTGGAGAGACCTGGAGACTGAGGATGACACGCAGGTAAATACACAAATGATGCATGTGGACAAAATTTGGAGTGCAAGTGTCCTAATCAACCCCTTCAAATCTCTGTCAGCGCTCAGAGCTGGGCGACGTGCAGGTATCTCTGAGTTACAGTCCATCTCTGCAGCGCCTCTCTGTGGTGGTTCTGAGGGCTCGAGGCCTACAGCTGCTCACAGATGCAGGTAGAAGGTCTCCCGGGTCCCCTTGTGTCGTCACATGCATAATTTTGCATGATTCACACATTGCAATATGAGGTCAATCTGATCTAAGTCAGCATCAGTGTGTTTTCCAGGTGTGTGTGTCCAGGTGAGTTTACAAATACACACTCAGGTGGTGAAGATGAAGTGCAGCTGTGTGGTGAAGGATGAGACAGAACCTAACTTCAACCATAGGATGACCTTTAAACTGCGAGCCGAAAACCTGGATGAGGCCTGTCTCAGGTTTGAGCTGCAGCAGCCAAACAATGTCTGCTCAGGTAAGAAGTCCTACGAATTCACAAAACTACCATTTGGATATTGACCTGAGATGCTTTTTTGTGGTCATATCATCAGAGTTAAACAGGATTGTATCGACTTTGTAGCTCAATTTGTTTAGTTTTTCATCTACATAAACTGCTTAGTTGTAATTCTTCAATTGTTGATTATGATTAAAAGACCTTCCTTTAGTCTGAGCAATGTAAACACCAATATTAGCAGCATAGATGAGAGTAGAGACAGAAGTCAGCTGTGTTTTCATCCTGGTTCTTTCCTCTTGTGTGTCCCAGAGCCTTCGATCCTGCTGGGAGTTCTAGTGTTAGGTCCTTTCATGTACGCCCGGGGCCAGCAGCTGCAGCACTGGATGGACATGGTCAACACACCACAGGAGCCGGTCAAACTGTGGCACGGACTCGGCAGGGCCACTTAGCACACACGAACACACGTGACACTTAATCTGTGAAATAATAAAAATATGCAAACCAAATGTCTGCCAAGTGAAGAGGGATTATTCCATTCATTCCAACATCCAGGCCCAATAAAGAGTAAGGGATTGGTGATTGATTCGTTCAAATAATAACAAAATTATTTTATTACCTCTAAAGCTGTGTTCCCCAATAGTTTTAAGAAGGTTCTTCATAAAAAAATATTATTTTTATCATTATTATTATTACTATTATTATTATACCATGTACGATCCAACCTGACCGGTGTCATCCAGCAGGTGGCGCCTCTCGCCTTTGTTACCAGTTGAAGCTGCTGCAGTTCGAAGCGTAAAGTGAGAATGAACGCGGAAGTCCTGAGTGACGTGAGCTGCTGTTGTTGTCGTGGACACGAGTTATCAGGGACAGTCTGTTAGTCCACCTCTGGTTTCAATCATGAAGATAAACGAGAACACTTTACTGGAAGGACACAAAGTTGTGTTGGTGCCCTACAATGAAGAGCACGTTCCCAGGTATCTTGATCAGGTGATACTTTTATTTGACGCGTTTCAATGAGACGGTTTTATTTGTGCGACCTTTTCTTTACAGCTGTTTCGTTACTTAAACTAAATCGTAAATAAATTGGTCAAACCATTGTTTAAAAAAAGGTTATTAAAGTTCTACTTGGAGGTCTTACAGCATGGACATAACGAACTTGATAATATAAGCGGACGGACGTGAAAAGTGAGCTACATTTTCTATAATAAACACTTAAAGAATAGAAATTAATACATATTTGTAATTTAATAGCGTTAAACGGGATACCCGACCACTGGCTGGAGGAAAACTTTGAAATGTCCCTTCATTTAACGTCTTTTTAATTAATAATGCACAAGTAGAATTAAGGTTTCATGAATCTGAAACATGATTTTGAATATCTTCAGGCTCTTAATTTGATGTAATTTGCAGCTGTGACTCAGGTAGAGGTTACTCTGTCTCTCCACTCTTAACTGTTGCTTTCTGCCTGTCAGGTATCACGAATGGATGAAGTCTCCTGAGCTTCAGCAGCTGACGGCTTCAGAGCCGCTGACGCTGGAGCAGGAGTACGACATGCAGAGGAGCTGGAGGGAAGATAACGACAGTAAGGTGTTGTTTTTATTAATCCTCTACAACAGCATTATTTTTGTACCTCAATTATTTAACGTTATTGCCAAATACGTGTTGTCAATTCATCGTCCTTCTACTATGTTTCCTTAAACCTTTTCTAAATAACTTAACAACTGCGAAAACAAGAGATGACACCACCCCGAGTTCATGCACAAGTAGGTCAACCTGTAATTTGTTGCATTGCCAGAGTGCACGTTTATCATCTTGGACAAGCAGCGCTTTGCGGAACCAAGTGTAGAGGAGGAGAAATCTATGATTGGAGACGTAAACATCTTCCTCACTGACCCGGCAGACCCGTCCTTGGCTGAGCTGGAGATCATGATAGCAGGTGAGCACATCTTGCGTTTTATAACAACCAGCTCCTAAATTTAGAAACTCTCTGTATTCATCTTGACTGTTCATTCCCCGACACTGATTGTGGTCTTGTTTCCCACAGAGCCCAGTTACAGAGGGAAAGGCATTGGGAAGGAGGTGATGCATATGATGATGCACTATGGTGAGCTGCTCACACAATCCCTAAGAATTAAAGGTTGACATAGTTGCAGGCTGATAAGAGAAGGACTTTAAAGTTGTTATATGTAAGTATTTTATTTTAAAACAGTCTTTATTGCTTACAGCTATGGTCTTGCTAATAGTTGAGCTTTGTCTTCCACCAGGAGTCAACAAACTCGGGATCCTAAAATTTCAAGCGAAAATCGGACTGGACAACGAGGTCAGCATCGCCATGTTCAAGAAGCTCCAGTTCCACGAGGTAACGAGATAATTTCACGGTGAACAGAGAGTCCTCACGGAACGTTCCGTCATGAAGTCTTTACTTTACCTTTCGTCCTTGTGTCTTCTTGCAGGTGTCGGTGTGTAAGGTGTTCAAAGAGGTCACGCTTGAGATGACGGTGGATGAGTCAGTTCGGACGACGCTGTTGAACAACACGACCCACGTGAAGGAGAGAGACTACAGACAGACCTGCAGCGGCACACAGGAAGGGATTCACAGTGGAGCAGAGCGCTCTGCAGCAGGGGGGCTGTGAAAGGGAGAAACATCGGACAACTTAAAGCTTACAGGGACCCTGAAAACACATCAGAACATTCTATATTAACATGAAATGGCTGATGGAGCTCAATATCGTTTCTGTGGGACCTCTGCTCTGCACACTGAGGAGGAAACTGAGGCACAAAGCAGAGAACTGGTTCTGTAATATCAGGACATCTGTTGTCAATCATTTCGATGTTAGACTGACTTATATTTAGGGGAATGGTTCATTCCCGCTCCGACCCTGATGTCTGTTCTATAACTTGACCAACCAGGGTGATTCCAGCTAATTAAAAAGAGTTTTTCTTGGATCCTTGTTAAATATAAATACAAAAACGTAAGTACGAAATGTCTCTTGTAAACAGAAGTGGCTGTTACATGTTTTCTTCCTCTTAACATGTTTTTTTATTTTGGTAACGTGAACTGTCGTAAAAACATTTCAGAATATTTGTGAGATCTTACTAGATATTTGAATCCCTGTTGATTCCTCCACTTGTAATCTGAAGTCCAGAGTTCAGAGACCTTTCTAGCCGGGGTGGTTAAATTACTGCCCTTCTGTTAGAAAAAGACTCGACAACAATTCACATAATCTTTGCAGCGCGTAGCCATTTATTACAAATGTTTGAGCGTGGACAAAGCTGGGCAGGAACCAGTGCAGCAGACTGGGAAGGCAGATTAGTGCAGGAAGTCGTCACCAGCGTGAAGGAGAAAAGTTACATTCTTCTTTGTAGTTTGTATAATAGATGACAGATGAGGAGAGATTTCAATAAGAGAATTTGGAGAAAGTGATGTAACAACTAAAAGACAACATTGATGGTTTCTTTGTTTTTAGTCTGTTAATTAGCAGATGATCACGTTTTCAATTTTACCAGAGTTCAATCAAATATTAATATTTATTTATTTTACAAACATTTTTATACTTTTACATCTCGTAGTGTTTGAAAGTTATGGACAGAGGGATGTTTCACCTTTAGAGAGAATGTCAGTGCTCTCTGGTGGACAAACTTCTCTACTGGTTATTTATCGGCCGAATATACCTAGAAACTTTAACACACGTGGTGATGTCAGCTACATCTGGGTGACTCTAGTATGACGTGTGAGATTTAGCTGGTTTGACTGATGTAAGAAAACAGAGATGTAGGATGGGAACTCCTCATTCACTGCACATGCTCAGACTGCCTGATGCACAACTCTTGACTGGCAGTTAACGTCTGACTTTACACTGGTGCAGCCAACAGGGCCACACGACATGTCACTGAATGTCTCTCACGTCAGCCCGAGCGCCCCGTCATGCATCGAACTGAAAACCAGCCAAGTGCAAAACATGGCGGACAAGGGGGACGTTTAAGAAGATGACATTTTTAAAAACAGGCTGTTGTACAAAGTCGGTACAAGAGCGACAACAATTCCATAGGAATTTAAGAGGATTTTTACACATCTGTGCGAACCCCTTCATCTCCCAGCACCACAAACAGGCCCGGGGGGAGCAGGGTTTCCCGTCTTTATCAGATCCATCATCTCAGAATTTAAAAAAAAAAAGCCACAGACTGCTTTGGAAAAACCTGGAGCTGATGAGTATTTAGTTCTTAGATGCTTGTGTGGATTCAAGAAACTCCTTCGCTGCAGAAGACAGATTCTGTACCAGCTGCCTGACGACCACCTCCTGCTCTCTGGCCCAGGACAGGCCGTCGTCCACTGCGGCGTTGACTGGCACACACATGGCTTCCTTCTGCAGGTCGGTCAGCCGGCAGGCGGCGGCCGTTCCAGCTAATCCAAGCAACAGCAGCAGCAGCAGCTTGAACATCAGGCCGATGAGAGAACGTCGAGGTTTAGGCGCCGATTCCACGGCGGCCTTTTTCTCTGCTGGGATGAAATAAAGTGGGTGTAATTAGAGCAATGAGCCCTTTAAATATCCAGAGGAGTTGACCTCCCGTTCAGGAGAAGCCACGCAGCAGGCTGGATTGCAACAAACCGTGCACATGATGGTTATTTCAGGTTTAGCACTTCATTAATTTCATTCCCAAGTTTCGCCTCACCTGATGCCTGCCCGTTCTTTTTCTTCTTGTCCTCACTCCTCTTCTTCTGTTGCTCCTGCGCAGCCAAGGCGGCCATCTGAGCGTTGTACTCTTTCCTCCTCTTCTCCTTCTCCTCCGCCTTCTCTCGTTTACGAGCCTCCTTCTCTCTGGCCTCCCGCTCCCTCTGCTTCGCCTCCCTCTTCTTCTCCAGCTCTGGTTGGGGAAGATGAAGTCAGAAAAAATCAACGTCTCATCAGATCATAACAGGCCATTAAATCATAATTATAGCAACTTTGATTTCTGTAGCGGTTTTCCGGAAACCCAAGGACAAACATTTCTTACAGAGTATGTACAGTATTGAGGTTAGATTTTGACACATGCTCATCACTCCCTCGACTATGATTACTATGAAGCTTCCTGACACCCACCTTTCTCCCTCAAAAAGCGCTTCTCTCGTGCACGATCGGCATCATCCTGAATAGCTCGCATGTGCTGCAAAACCTGCGAAGAAAATTAACTTTAATATGACACGCCACCATGGATACATCATCAGGAGAGTGCCTGATTCCTTTATTTCGCACCTTAGAGGAACACTGTTTGCACTGCTTCTCATCCAGACAATCTCCTGCTGCCTTGGCCAGCTCGGGCTCCAGCGGATTATCCTTCAGATCCAACCACTTCAGACTCTGGCAACAAAGACAAGCACACAAACGATGTCAGACATCAAAAACGAAGCCCAGAGATGTAATCAAACACACCCTGAGAGTAAGGCACTGACGCTGGCACACTGATACCAATATCTCATCGCTGGCACCGAGTACTAAAATACATCTGCAACGTCCAAGTAGATCACCATTAAAGGAATAGTACAACACCTGTATTCACTTGCCTTGAGCTCTTCTGTCTGCATGCTACATAAGCAGCCAGTTAGCTTAGCTTAGCATAGCATAGAGACTGGAAACAGCTGCAGGACAGGCAGTACAGCCACTGACTGAACGATGGAACTAGTAACTATGAACTTGCTCCTGCCACCCACCCGGAGCTGAGAGAAGCTGACAGGCAGGGCAGTGAGCTTGTTGTTGTAAAGGTCCAGGTGTTGAAGGTTGACCAGGTTCCCGAGGTCGTCCGGCAGACAGGTCAGCTGGTTTTTACTCAGATCCACCTTGATCAAGTGGGTCAGGCTGCAGAACTCTGGCTGCATGAAAGAAAAGAGACTCTTCATGCACGGCACTGGAGGATTGATTATAATAAATGAGAACACTGTTACCTCAGACCACCTGTAGTGGTCTGAGGTAACAGTGTTTGTGTAGAAGAAAGACTGCCAATCCGTCTCAATGTGACTGTTTGTAGCACCACTTCATATAAAGACTTAATCTTGCATAATTAATGTCTGGATATCTGCAAACATGTTGCATAAACATTGGATAAAGGGTGGATATTTGTTTGTACTTACAGGAAGGGAGGTGATATTGTTGCAGGACAAGTCGACAACAGTCGCTTTGGTGAAGAAAGCCTGTTGGGATCAAATGACAGAATCATGTTAACACAAAACATTTCAATTTTTTTTTATCCCGGGGTTCAATTTTCAATAAAGTTTTGTTCTGCAAATATTCTAATTTCTCGCCAATCAATTGGTATAGTTGAGTATTTGATAAAGATCTCCATTAATTCCTTGGATGAATATTTATGTTGCTCTAATGAGCAGATGATGTTGCAAAAAATATGTTTTATGATAGTTTGTTTCCACATCTCCATGTATAATGTTACAGCAAAGAAATACCATGAAGTATGATGATATTGATTTAAATCTTCCATATAGGATGTTTGATGGGTGGCAGTAGTTTCAGACATGATAAAAGGTTTATTTAAAAGGACATACATCCTCTGTTCCTCCGGGGATTCCTCCTTTAGTATAATACAACACTTATAGTGATGCAATATAGTTTAAAAGGCAGGAACCTCTCGACAGGATCATTTTACATACAAACTGTTGGACGAGCGACTCACCAGCTCTCTGACCGGCACCTCGGTGAGGTTACACAGGCTCAGGTCCACCTCATTCCCACTGATTTTATCCTTCAGGTTCAGCACTTTGCCCGTTTTACTCATCCTGCTGTCTGTAAAACGAAAGAGCAACAGTTCAGGGGACTCACATGACGGGAATTTAGCACCGATTTTGAACAGTTCACCGAGCGGATACTTTGACCAGGAAACCGTGACGTCATCTGCTCACCTGTTGTCAAACGCGGCGACCGAACAGGGTTCGAGAGAGACAAGCGGAGGCAGGAAAAGTCCAACTTGTATACGTGGGTGAAGCTCTGAGACGTTGTTGAGTCTGTGTCGGAGGCAGCAGTGACTGCCTGAATGAAAATCCACGTCACTGATTGAACGTCAGCGCAGGAGACGCTGCGGTGAACAGCGCCGCCCGCAGCCCCGGAGGACATATTGCACTTAGAAAACGCAGTATAATTATATAAGAATAAGATGTAAAAGAACTCGTCTGTTTATTAACACCGACAAATGTCTGGGAAATCAATTATTGTATACAAGAACACTCTCATTCACATGGCTGTACTATAGAAGGTGTGATCACATGATTAATCTTCAAGAGGACAAAGATTAAAAGCGAGATTTCTATCTTTGTTTAACATTTCATTAATTAGTATATTAATCAATTAAATCAATTATATTTTTTATTAAAGAATAAATTATCATTTGCAGAACAGTTAAAGTAATTCCTAAAATTGATGAACATTGAATGCAAATGAGGATTAAATAAAATCAGGGAATACAATTATTTCATAGTAATTCAATTTGTTACATAACGTACATTGTGAAACATCAACTGCACAAAGGTCTATGACAGTCTATGACACAGAGAACATTATTACAGTACTAAATGATATGAACCCTCGTTCTATTCAGTGAACTGTTTTTGTTATCAATTATTAATAAGTAACTTAAGTAACTAACTTCATGGATACATCCTTCAAATATAAATATTCTTCATACATTGCAGTGGCAAGAATCCACAGTTTTAAAGAAAAAAGGCACAAAACAGTTCAGGATGAATAATTGTACATGTAAATAGAGAGACTTCTTTGTAGGTCGTTTTTCTGATAATATGGTTTTCTCGTAGCGTTATATGTTGTTAAACTGAACAAATTATAAGTTCCACTCATATCTGAGTTTGTGCTGAACAAAAAGGATACCGAGTTTGCAGCGGAGGGAGAGTTTGAATAAATGGAGGTCAAACCTGCCCCAGAAATGGACTCGACAGGCTGAACATTTAACTGACCCACTCCATGTACATGAAGGATAGAAAAAGTGTGATGGTGACGATGTAGAAGATGTAGAAGGCTCTGTTGATTCTTGTAGCCCAGTGTGCGAACTTCCCTCGGGCCTCTTTGCGGTGGACCTGCAGATTCAGATTTTTCTGCAGGTTCTTCAGCTCCTCCAGGATCAACAGTAGCACGTGGGACTCTCCTGACTGCACGCTGTTGGGCACCTGCACACATGTTAGAGATTCTTATCTAACTGACACATAATACCTCGTATCACACAATCACATCTTAACCTAACGTCCAGCCCAAAAATGAAGCAGCAGAAACGAAGATAGAATATAAATGTCTCCATCTTTCCGAACCCAACGGATGATAGAATATAACTCTTTTTAAACCTTTAAAGATGATAGGATGTGGCAGAAGTTATAAAGATAGAGTGAAGCCATACAATCGTTGCTCTTAACAACGCTCAATCCTCATCAGTGGTGCTTTACCTCTCCAGCAACCGGCAGCAGTTCATGTTGTTTCTCACTGTCGGACAGCTTGTAGATGCATGAACAGTCAGTCTGCCTTTTCTCTTCTGTAAACACACAGCAGGTTTCAAAGAAAGGAGGCAATAATGAAGGACTATAGAGGAGTTTCAAAATAGATGTAGCAGCCCATCTGGGGGCCAGTCATCAGGCTGGACTGCAAAAACTCCTGATTGAGCATACACCTGTAAATACGGGCTAAATAAAATCACCTTTTAACTTTAATGAAGGGTTGAATCAGTCAGATATAAACCGACATGTTTAAACTCACCCGTGTTGGAGTTCTTAACCTTTTCTTTTTCCTGTTTGCTTTCTTCCCAGTCGTCGCTGATCCTGAGCTTCTCCTGCGACGCTGAGTCGATCTCCATCAGGTACGTCACCAGGATGGTCTCCAGAAGGCTGAGCAGCATCATAGCAAAGATCACGATGCAGTAGGTCGCTGAGGGACAGAAACAGGAGAACACTCCTTTGTTATAATTACTTTTAGTGGTCCGTGACTACACAAATTTCATATTGTCCAATACGACGTGATGCAGGTCGTTTGATGTGTCGAGGTTTTGAGATTCTGCCGCCACAATAAAATGCTCTGTGATTTAGGTGAAATGCCCCTTTCATCTGGTGCCTGGCGAGGTGCAGGACTCTGTACCTATGAGGGGAGTGTTGTTGGACATGGAGGGCAGGATGTCGTTCAGGATGAGCAGCAGCACGGAGATGGCCAGCAGCACGGTGACTTTGAAGCCCAGCTTCTCTCCCCGATGGTCTGAGATGAAGAAGGAGGCCAAGTCCAGCGTCAGGAAGAACATGATGGGCAGCAGGAAGTTGATGACGTGGAGGAGGGGTCTTCTCTTCATGCTGAACTAGGGGGACAGGGTTGAGGATCAGGCTTGATCGATCACGGCTGACTGCAAGTCAGGCAGTTCATGTACTTCTGTGTGTATATTTTGTTTAATTTGTGCTCATAATTGCCGATTATGTGACCCGTCCTGCCCTGCAGTCATTCTGATTCCTCTATGATTTGTCGTTGCTGTGTGTGTCTCTGCGTTGCTCACGGTGTAGACGAGCTGTTCCCACTGTCTGTTGTCAAAGGTGAAATTGCTGCTGCTGACGGTCAGGCGAAGGAACTCCCACTCTCCCTGACTCTTCATCACCTCTCGGGAAAACTGAGTAGCCCGAGACGTATTGGAGAACGGGACGAGGTGGACCTCCTCAACTGTGGCGATGAACACAGGCAGAAAGTGTTAGAGCAATAAAAACAATGGAGGTTTGGACCACACACACACACACATACTCCCTCCCTCACCACAGTGAACCGCAGAGCCGATGGTGATGTTGCATTTCTGCGTGTCGAAGGGGAACTTGTGGACGTCCAACTTGCAGGTGCTCACCACCCTGATGTCCTGCTCAGACTTGACTGTCCCGTCTGAGAGCACCTGAACGTACGGATTCCGAGGGGAGTCATCTTTCTGTATCCTGAGACAACACGCGCAGACAATCACGGACTGTTTGTACATCAATCATCCCCATGCGGAGTTTAAACATTAATCAAGCACTGCATGGATGCGTGTGAGAACTCCACCTGCCGCCACTTCGGGACAGTGTGTTTGCATATTATTACCCGTGCGTGTACTTTCACAAATGTGAGTCTCGCGTGAGGTAATTTGCTTAAAAAACACATTATGACATAAACAAATATTAGACCATTAAGAGACTAAACAGTGAATACAGAACGTCATCATTCCCTTATCTGAGTCACTCATCACTTAGTTTGTGTGCGTGTGCGTATCTGTGTGTGTGTGTGTGTGTGTGTGTGCGTGCGTGTGCATGTGTGTGTGTTACAGGCTCACATCTCATAGATGAAGAGGTCTGGTTTCCAGATCATGTGACTAGGAAGAGAAATCTGAGTGATTCCACAAAACTGAGCAGGGTCCCATGAGATGCGTTCGTCGTTCCATTTCTGCAATCAGTTACATTCAATTCAGCACAGAAATTAAAGGTAGAGTGACGAACTTGAACTGACCAACGGGTGAGAACATGTCAGCTGACAATGATCAAACATTAAATCAGTTCATACTCACCATCACTGCCCAGACGAAAGGAATGAAGGTTTGTGTTTTCTCAGTCTGTGAACACACATGTCAGGGCTCGTCACCGCGCACGGAGTTTAACATATGAACATCATGTCAAACAGCATCATGAACCTACCACAGCCAGGATGGCGTAGAGGAGGACGTCCAGCTCTATGACGGTTTGATGAGTGTAGTCCAGAACAGGCCGGGTCATCCTGAACACGCTGTTATTCTCCGTCAGGTTCAGGTGGTCCACGACGTCCTGGTAGCTGCACACTTTGGAGGAAGAGGAAGCTCCATCTGCGATGAAGAACAAACTGATGAGTTCATGGTACTTCTCCAAGCAGGTACATTCAGTGTTAAGTTAAAATTAATTCAACCATAAATATGAATGCAGCATTAATGATAATGCAAAAGTAAAGTATACAATAAATACTGGCAGTACATTTTGCAAATACCTACATATTATCTATATATTATCTGTATATTGAGAGACAGAAGAATACAGTCCAGATGTGCCCCGTCGGCTGCAGACAAGATGATCTGAGTGTTCCGATTACGACTCCTCAAGCAGTTCAAGGTTACAGACAAACAGAACTAAAGCTACTGAAAGCATCGTTGATACTTTGCTGTCTCTGAGAGGGAAAAACAGCCTCTTCCTCCTCGTCTTACCTGTGAAGAAGATCAGGACGATGAAAGCAACTTGTTTCATAACTGCTGTGGGTGAGTGTGTGTGTGTGTGTGTGTTAGCAGCTGGCAGCCTGTGCGACAAGTGTGTGTCCCTGCTGTAAAACACTGAGGCGCTGAGCAGCAGAACAACCTGAGCTTTGCTTTCCATTTGACCTCACTGGCTGGGATGAGAAACCCCTCCCATACGGAACAGCAAATTGACGTTGTTATTGGGTAACAGATGTAGGTGACAGAAACAATGTTTTGGATTGGTTCTGAAGAAGAATGGATATACACTGATTGATTTAAAGGCCGTGCGGCAAACAGCAAGGCTAAAGTAAAGACAGGTAAGGAGGATTGATCTGTTTGACAGGAGAGATAATAAGATTTTTGAAGCTTGCATGATGGGTCACTGCAGCAGAGTGGGTGTTATTGTGTACACACGAACAACAGACCTGCACTGCAGTTTAATGCAGAGCAGCACACAACTAATGAGACGGTAAAATTCAATTAAAGCAGAACTTGATCACCACAGCGATGTGGTAATGACATTATGCACACTCTCCATTTAGGTCTCCATTTAAACCCACTGATCTCAGCCAAGTATCAGTCAGCTGATCTATTATGAAAATAAAAGAGTCTCTTTTGCACAATAACACTATTTTATATTTGGATTCAAGTGATGTACTTAAAGTGGACTGTATGAAGAATCAGGGGAGTTGTTAGTGCTGCACCTTACTATTATTACCATGATGGATTTTTTTTTTTATCAATAAATTGTGTCGATAAATTTTAAGAAAATATTTCAATGACTTCTTCAAACTGCCGAAATAGTTTGTTCAATAATTTTTAAAAACTCATCAGATGTGTCCTCATGAGTACATAAAACCTCCCTAGAAGTCTTGTTCAACTCGACCACCAGAGGGCGCAATAGAAGCGGAGATGTTGCCATGGAATAACAGAACGAGACTGTAACTCAGAAATTGTTGAGCTAGTCATCACAAACCTCCCAGGATGTCTCATAACGACCCAGAAACTATACAAGCAACAATATGCTGGATGTTTTCTTTTCTTCTCCGGTGGTGTTTAATCCTACGACGGAAGAAAGAAACCACATGTTGGTGCTTGGATGCTGATTGCTGTGGATAAAGAAAATATAGACAACTGAGAAATGAATGAGGATCATAATACAAACACTGTCTTACAATATTAGACATGGTGACCACTCATATGAAATCTCTCAGAGCTGCATTTCATGGTCACGGGACATAACAGACTCCCAAAAAAAATCACTCACCCGACTGTTTAGTTGCAAAAACTTTATTGTCTGTTGGATGTTTTCTTTGACATTTTCATTTGGAGTCCCATTCCTTTGATATCACATGATCACACGGCTGTTTGCAGCTTGGATATAGTAGTGCCGTTACTCTGGACTGTCGCAGTTTAGCTGGTAACCGATATATAACACTAGAAGGATATGGAACCGCTTTAGGTGTGTGCAGTCGTCACCATCATCAAGTATTCTACAGGAGGGTGCAGGCTGACCTAGACTAACATGCTCACTCGACTTTCCCCTCATGCGCCGCGACGTGTGTTGTCTAGGAAACAGCAAGTAGTGCAGTAATTGTTGACATTGTCCCTTTTTCAGTTATTCGCTATGTGAGCACGCGTGAGCACATGTGTTGTGTAAACCTTTACAAATGTTTCACATCTCTTCATCTACGTTATAATTAAACAACACGGCGTTTTGCAACAAATGAAAACACAGAAACATCAATAACAGGTGATCTATACATTAAATTGGTACAAAACGGAACCAACTAAAAGCAGTAAATGAGCAGGAGAGGGCTCGTCGGGTCGATGACGGGGCAATATGAGGGCGAACAAAACACCAGGAAACCAAAGTGTGGTCGACATCTCACCCCGCTGCGTCGTGTGTGTTCAAACAAAGTCTCTTTACAATGGCAGAGTTCAAATAAAACAAAGACAAAAAGTTGTAATATCCGAATTTGTGAATGTAGGAGGCCGCTGCAAACACAGTTGGTGTGGACTGCACATGAGCGTCCACCTGCAGGGGAGACGGAGGGGCCTATTTATTGCTTGGTGGTGTTTCAAGTTGCACTACGATAATACTGACATGCTAAGATGGAGCTGCGGAAGGAGAGGATGGCATGATGGGTAAGAGACGGGAGCATATATGTGTGTGTGTGTGTGTGTGTGGCAAAGTCAGAATTCTTGTTTAAGTCCAGTTTAGGCAACAACATAAATGTCATGTACATTCCCCTCCGAGGACGTCGTCGTCCTACATTCTGCAGTGCCTCTTCGCTTTAAAGTCCGTTTCAGCTCAATTCCAGTTCAATATGAGTCCGACCGCTTCTTGGTTCACATTCAGCAGAGGTTGTCGTGTGGCGGGAACGAGAGGAAAAACATTAGTAGACGTCAAAAAGCTGCATGCAAAGTCCAGACTGGAGATCCACAATCCGATGAGAGCAGTCAGTCACTTGGCATTTAGTTCGGTGAGGTGGAGCTGACTGTTATATACTGTAATATCCGACCACTCATCCGATGTAAAGTATATACCAGAGAAGAAGTACATTAGCAGTAATAAATCCGATTGCCCATCACGGTAGCCCCTGACTGTTTGGCTGGTATTACAGAAGAGCAGAGGGAAGGAAAGATGAAGAGCAGCATATACTTTTCTAAAGATAGTGTCACAAAACACGGTTCTCATTGGGTACAGGTAATAAATAATAACGTAGCGGTAGGCTAATCATTCTCACACCGAGTTAGGTCACAGAGAAAAAAAACACACAAAGAAACAGATTAAAAAGGTGCACAGACAACAGAGAGGTGATGCCGCGCTCTTCCTCCCGCCTCCTCGTCCCACTGAAGAAGAGTTTCAGCGCCAGCAGAGACAATCAACCCAGGAAATGTTTAGACAGGTGGAGGAGGGGTTCCCTGTTTAGCGAGTACAGTTTCCTGTGACGCAGCATGATGGCTGGGTAAGAAGTGCTGACGCTGGACGGTTTGTGTGTGTGTGTGTGTGTGTGTGTGCATTTGTGTCAAAATGCGAGTGTGTTACACAATGAGAGGTCCGCGGCGGGGATGTTTCGGACTCTGGCCGTCCCTGCTTTCAGCCCCC
>CAAKHC010012687.1:91308-121668 GCA_901007825.1 Macroramphosus scolopax
GGCTGGGTAAGAAGTGCTGACGCTGGACGGTTTGTGTGTGTGTGTGTGTGTGTGTGTGCATTTGTGTCAAAATGCGAGTGTGTTACACAATGAGAGGTCCGCGGCGGGGATGTTTCGGACTCTGGCCGTCCCTGCTTTCAGCCCCCTGCTCCTCCAGGTTGATATTGCTGGTGGAGGTGTGGTGGGGGAGGGGCTCCAAAACAGGCCTGTAGCCCCCGAGGTACATGTGACCTGGAGGAGTCGACAAAAACAAAAAAATGATGATGTTGATTCTGGTAAAACCGTTTTCATTTCTTCTAGTGTTCAATGATCTTCATGAACTCAGGTGGACCTTTGTAACGTGCTGATGATGTCACTCAGTGTTAGATGAGTGTGTTTATAAAACATTCATGTAGAAATTACATTGAGAAAAAGTGAGGTTGGAACACAGGAGGTATAATTCAATTATTGAAGCGATGAATTCATTAGTCGAGCGACCAGCCTGCCACCAGGGGACAATCAAGATCTTCTCAAGCCGGCCATCTCTATAGATGTCTCGGGGGAGAACCTTTAATTTGATTGTTTTGCCTAAATCTCACTGCCTCCTCTCGATCCACTCCCCATTACGTGGACAGTGAAGAATCAGCAAGTCACAAGGGGGTTGACGCGTTTGAAAAGAAACGAGCCAAACTTGAAATCCAGTGATGCAAAGTGGCTGAGGTGAGGAGACGATGTTCCCTGATAACAGCAGCACCGGTGACCCCGCTGTCGGGGTTGAGTCAAAAAGAAAAGAGAAAGACGAGACGTCCCGACTCTCAGAAAGCAACGGAGCAATAAGAATAACGTTTTTGTTATTGTGTCACTGACTGAATAGTGAAGAAGGATGAGAATCTTTCATCAGGTCAATCGGTAGATTTGTGAGATGGAGCAGAAGCTGCAGCCCTCCTGACCTGTAGTGGCATTTTCTTTCTGCACAACAATCACTTAAAGACAAGCAAGTGTTTGTATGAATGTAGTAGTTTATATTTTTGATCATCACAAAGCACCGAAGTAAGATTAGAGCAGATAATAACATTTGCATCAAGGATGAAGGACAAAGAAAACCGACCCTGGTATCTGATCTACCATCTAGCCATCACTCCATACCTAGTCCTCAATATGCACTGGGCAGGACTCCTCATCTGTCCATCCGAAAGGAGGCGAAAGAAGGAAAAGAGAGAGAAGGAGGAGGTAGAGAAAAAGAGGGAGAATGTCCGGGAAAAAAGACAGCAGAAGATGCGAAGAATGAAGGGAAAAAAGGGGGAGAGATAACAGAACACTTTTACGACACACAGAGAGAAAACATGTCACAACATCCACCCTAAAAGCCCACGGGGGTGATGAAGAGGGGTGTGGGAGGGGGGGTGAGCTACGAGAGGGATGCAGAGCTAAAGGTTGAACCCCAAAATTACAATAAACATGTCTTTGATAAGGTAAAATAAATCACCTTAAGTTTAAAAAATATATCACTTCAAGGTGTCCACCTTTGGCTCTCATCATAGTAAACCACCAAATGTTACGAGGGGGAGGGGGAGTACGGTGGGGAGGGGGGCTCATGGACGGGCGTATGGATGAATTGCAGATGTTTGGCAAAGCTGCTCGGAGTTGGCAGACACTGAACATGAACTCTGGGATGGACCAGACTCTTTCTGTCACACACACACACACACACACCCGCACAAACAGACAACACATCATGCAGCAAGCATGTGTCAGGCGCACACACCAGGGCTTCAGCTGCGGAGAGGACGGGGAGAGAGAGCGCAGCTTCCTACTGAAAGAAGCAATGAAGCACCACAACACCAAAGGGGAAGGAATGAAGAGAAGAAGGAAGGCTCCAGATATTCATGCTCGGCAAAGATGCTTCATCACCTCCTCTCTGATTACTACTTCCTGATAGATCTGCCTCCAATTCTTGTTTCTTCCTAGCTTTAATTTGCACTCCCGTGTTAGAAATCTTTAATCCTTCTGGCTGGTAACTCATGCACCCCTCTCATCTGCCTCCTGTATCTCCCACACACACACACACACACACACACACCCCTCCCTCCACTCTCATGCCCAGTCTCCAGCTCTCATCGGTCCATGTTCGAGAGGTTGCCACTCACCGGCGAATCGGCTGTCGGGAGCCTGCTCATTATCCAACCCCAAAGAGGGCGTGTCACAGAGGGCGACACCCTGATTGTTATTGGCCAACTCTGGACACCTTCTCCGCCCACCTGCAAGCGAGGGCAAAGGTCAAACAAGAGCAGCCAGGCACAGCGGGGTGGGAGTGGGGACAGGCAGGGGGGTGGGAGGGGGTGATGCAGGAGGGAGGGTGAGGTTGGCCATGCTGGGACGGCAGTAGTTAAATATCTATGCATAAGGAGAAAGTGATTAAAGGAACAGTCCGAATATTTGTGTGGCAAAAACAAACTTTATTGCCATTTTATTTTCCTAAAGAAATTAAATCGTACATTTAAATATCATAAATGTATTATAATAAAGTCCTCTGAGGAGGTTTTCACCACCAACATTACTTAGATTAGTTTAGATATTTTTTAAGTCTACACAGGCATCAGTCTTGTATAATTTAAAACGATCTGTCATCTTATTTTAGCGTTGCTATTTGTTCTGGGGGCAAATTATTTTTTATTTTTTTATTTAAACATAAAAGGCAATCAAGTAAAGAGGAATTCCAGGATGAACTCAGTGGATCAGCATCTCTCTGCCTCTTCCAGCATGGCCAGATAATAAATACTGACATGTGTAATATGTGACAGCGCCTCGGGCCTGCAGCCAGGCTGTGTGCAGCATGTGTGTGCTAATGAGGAGGAACTGGCATGGACGTCTAAATGATAGGCAGCTGAGCACAAAGACATTGGCAGGAGACATTCAGGGGCTGTCTGGTACAGCGCTGGTGCGGACGCACACACACACACACACACACACACACACACATGTGCGGCGTACAAACATACATCCTACAGCGGAGTGCACATTCATAGTGTGTCAGGCAGTAGAGGACCGCCGGTCTCCTACAGAACTGAAAGGTCATTCAGTGAACTCACAGGTATATAGAGATTGTATTCAGTCTGGCCCGAGGTGTTAGAACACACACACACACACACACACGAACACACACACACACGCACAGGAAATACACTAATTTACATACACATGTTTCAACCTGTCTGATGAAAGGGGGACTTTGTTTTATTTGCTTTACTAACCAGTAGATCAATCACATGCGCACACACACACAAACACACACAAGCACACATACACATATTCGTACACACACTAGCAGGGACATGAACAACATTCAGCAGCAGTGCAATGGGAGCATGCGGAAGCTTTTAACTTTAACTTGCAGACACACGTAAATGATAAACATCGAACACAGTAAACACACAAACACACACCGTACATACAAACGTGTCCAGCGACGTGTAATTCATGCAAAAGCAAATCTGATGTGAAGCACAGCCTCATCTGAATGAGTGAATGAGTGATGTGCAATTGTTTGTGTTTCTTGTGTCATGCTGTACTTTCCCCACTTTACTACTGTTAAGCTCCAAAAAAACAACTCCTGATGCATTATGGGAATGTTTCCCTCAACGGTCGTTGAAACTATCGGCCACATTTGGAGGAGCGATAAATTAATCATGTTATCATGACAGATTTGGTCTAGAAGTTCGGAGGATTGGTAACCGGCCTGAGGCAGTCGATGTTCCTCTCGTGTTTGAGACCGAGATTGTGTCCGGAATCACAAGTATTTGCTCAAGTCTGTGTGAGGAGTCGTACTTCCTTTTTAACATGGCCTGAGAGAAACAAGTGCAAAGGGAGGTGAGAGGTCGGGGGTGAAAGGTGAGGGGTGAGGGGTGGTCGCCATAGTTACCTTTCCCGTTGGATGGGGAGGAGTTGTCCTCTTCGGTGACATCATTTCCCTGGACACAGGAGAATAAATGGTTTATGACTTAATTAAAAACATTGAATAATCGTCTGAAGGTCCAAACACTCGTGTGTGACAGTCACCTCTGAGTCCTGCTCCTCTCCAGCCACAGAGTAGTTTTGTTCCTTTGGCTCGTTGGAAAATTCCTGAAGGAGAGAAAGAATGTCCAGTCAGGAGGTAACACATCTATGTGACATCTGAGGATGTTATTGCCAATTTCTCCGGTGTCCTTCATCCTGCCGATCATCCTCACCCCGTCCTGCTGCAAAGGTCCTCGGCTCTCCATGGGGGCGTCCTGGTTCTCCTCCCCCTCCGCGTCTACCCCCTCGTCGCCCCCCGGCTCGCCTTCCGCCCCGGCCAGGTAGGACCCTGACATGGAGGACATGGTGTCAGTGCTGATGTGGGAGTGCTGCGAGTGGGACGAGGCCATGGACATCACTGACTGGGCCAGGCTGCTGCTCACTGGGTCTGGCAGACAGACGGAGACACACATCACGGTCCGACTCGGGTTCGGAGGATTTTATTCGGTGGCTGCCAGGTAAGATTTCCACAATTTTGAGACACAAACGACTTCTACTCTCACAAAACCATGAAGATCTCAGGCCAGATTACAGTAAAATCTACAGTGAAATACATCAACGCATTACATTTAAGGCACAAGAGGCTGTTTTGAACATCAGACTGTTCTGGAAACACAATTAAAGGCATGTTTTTGCTTCCAGTCACAAAGAAAAGTGGACTTCAGTCCTGCGCAGCCACACCTCAATGTCTTCGATAAGATCTAGAGTTCAAGCACAAAACTTGGCCCAGTAGGATGTCAGAAACCTAAACAGATGAGTCATTCACAACAATTAGGATTTCTAAAGACGCCATAACATTTTTCCCCTGAGCAAAACAAAATCAGATCTTTCATACATCAACTCTGCAGAAGAATTGAAACTTGTTTAAAGTTATTAAATATGTCTCTTTCCACCTGGAATAAAAGTCCTCTCTTCCTGTTTGGAGCCAAAACGCCGCCCAGCAGATTTCCCATTAAATCGGATCCAGTGGCCTCGTACTAAAACGCTGAGGTGGCACCAGTTATCATTTATTCATGTTAAAATGCTCCATGACGTGCGTGCAGCTCTTTGCTCTCAGCATTTTGGCTGAATTTCAGAGAACCTGACCACGCGACGACTCCGTCTGTCACTGAACACTCGTTTCATGAAAACAGGGACGGGCAGAAAGTGATGAGACAAACTGTATTAGAAGTGTTCACGTTCTAAAAAAGCGCTGCTTAAAAACCACCAGATGTTCCCTGCTGATTCACAGTGTTTCGTGCTTCGTGTACGTGATGTGAAGCATTGTGGGTACGTGTGCGGCCGAAGCTACTTTCAAGGACGCCGGAGCAGATTTAACACCGGTTGGTTGGGGGGACGGCTTGTGCAGACTCGCTAAATGATATAACACTGATTTTCTCGGGTCAGTGGGTGAGTCTAGGGCTTAGTTAGGATTGTGTGTGTGTGTGTGTGTGTGTGTGTGTGTGTGTGTGTACTTATACAGCTTTAAAACATCTCAGTAATGACATTTTGAAAAAGTGAGGACATTTCGGTTGGTCCTCTCTTGAATAAATATTATGTCAATGTCCTCACAAAGATAGAGGTGTACCTTCTGGGGAAGTGATGGTGGAGGAGAGCGGTGTTCCGGTGCAGGATGACTGGTCGATGGCTCCGGACGAGGAAAGAGTCAGGTTTTCACTGTCTGGAGTGACTCCGCACTGTAAAACAACCAGCGCAGCGGTTCGTGAGGAGCTCACACCGACCGACAACTCCTTCCAACACAACTGTACACGTCCACAAAGTCTCTTTCACACACGCTCACCTCTTGCTGATCCACGGCAAGTTTGTGGCGACAGGCCTCCAATTCGCTGCACGACTTCTCGTCGTCCTCCTCAGGAAGCACAGAGGAAGTCTGGGACAGCGATCTAAAATTTTGGAGAATCACATATGATTTAACATGGTTGTACTGAAATTTATATTTATTAAATACGACTTGAACTTTCTTCGCAGACTCACTTTGAACCACTCTTCTTGAGTTTGAGTCCCTGACTGGAGTTGGAGTGGTCTAAAGGGGAGTGGGAGCGGGCTGCTCCTGGGTGGGGTTCACTGCTGTAAGGCGTCAGTGCTCCGGGGACCTGACTGGGGCCAGAGTGGAGGGGAGGAGCCAACGAAGACGTGTTCAGGGGGCCGTTCAACGCTTCCAGGAGAGACACTACCTCATAGCCTGGAGGGATGTGCTCCGACGCCTGCAAACGGAATCAGAATCAGCTTCATCGGCCAAGTATGAGTGCACATACGAGGAACTTGACTCTCATTGCATTGTGTCACTTCTACCGTACCGAGTGTTCCTCTGAGTCTGACGTCTGTGAAGTGATGACGGGATTAAAGCTGGACGGGGACAAAGGACTGAGTTTCTTCCTCATGGCCCGGATCTGCAGCAGAGCTCTGAACGCTAAAATAAAAACAAACAAGCTGATCATCAAGTTGCTATGCCGACAGTCAAATTCCCAATCCCACTTTTCCAACAGCAGCTCGTCTCATGTTGGACGGGAACTCACGCAGTCTGCAGATGGGGCAGCAGTTGGCCTGGTAGCGCAGCGTGTCTGCGCAGGCGTTGCAGAGACACAGGTGCCTGCACGGCAGGATGAGAGTGTCTCGCACATCGGACAAACACACCACACACTCTGCACTGTTGTCACTGATCTCATCGTCGGCGACCTGTGGACGAACGCAGCAAAGATATTTCAGTAATCCAGTCGACTTACAAAGACAGACAGTGATGCTAATTCCTCGTGTGACACCGTCAAGTCACTCCTAACGCGCTCAAAGGAGCGTCAGACGGAAATATCTCTGGTGCCGTCTCATGTTTACCTTTGATTCTTGGCTGTTGTATTTGTTCTCAATCCCATAGATCTCCTGCAGCAGATAGCTCACTCCATCCACCTGGGAAAAAGGAACATGTTGAAGAACAAAGGCGGCGGGTCTCGCCGGGCCAGGCGTCATTATCGAGAGAGAGAGAAATAACGCTTTGGTGATCTTTGTGTTTCAGAAGAATAAACAAAATGTTACATAAAAAGGAGAATCAGGGGCACTCACCACTTGTTTCTGCTTCAGTGGCTTCACACAGTAGCTCCCGTCCATGTGCTGCCAAGGAATCAACAGTTATTGCTATATAATTCCCTGTGAAGGAATTCACACCTACAGTGTATTTACAGCCGGCAGAGCCGTGCTGAAGAGGAGGATGAAGCACTGGAACTATCCCAGGTCCGAAAGTTAATTTTTAGACATGCAATAATCATCTATCCTGAAATATCTACCATTTTAATATAATACAGTGATTCTTCTGGGCCTCGGAGATCATTATTTTCTGATCTTTAAAAGGTCCTATATGATCAAAAACTAACATTTTGTAAGCAGGCGTCAAACAAATGTAACATAATTACATTTCCAAAGCTGTAGTCCAAAAGATCATGGATGCAAAGATATTTCATTTTACTTAAAAATCTTCCATTTGAATTAGTCTGCAAAAACCCAAGTCGATCAATACAGCCATTATGGTACTAATGTTTCCCAGCACTTGAGAGCTCATATTGCAAACCCAGAAGAGCTGGAGGTCAGAATCAAGACCTTGTTTGCATCAGTTTTAGTGCTGAAACAATTCAAAATGTACTAGAATGATTTAAAACCTTCCTGCTCACCTTTTCAAACGTTGCCAGCAGGATATGAGAGTGCCCCAGATGTTCTGTGGACGGAAGACAAACGGAAAACAACTTGGCTCAAAAATTCTGGAGCTCTAATTTGACATGAGCGTGATGGAGGTGGCTCACCTTCCCCCTCGTCAACAACAGCCTGCACCACCATGGGGAAAACCTCTTTGTCCATATCAAACAGCAGCTGAGGAGAAGGAAGGGGAGGGAGGTGGGAAGCAGAGTCAATATCGATCTGTTCTGTCTTTAAATCGGCGTCTTAGTGCTGAGCAGCCTCACGCGGGCGTGTGCTTCAGTGTTCAGACTACAGACAGATGGCGTACCTCTTCGTCCGCCCACTCGCTCAGGTTGACGGTGTGTGAGGGCAGACAGAACTGCTGGCAGACTCCCCTCTTGAAGTGCACCGTCTCCGACTGCAGAGAGCTGTCCTGGGGCAGGTAGCTGCAGGAAACACGCAGTCAGACAGATCAATGCACGGCTCACTACGTGGCATGAGAGCACAATGGATTATTGATACACAACATTAATATTTGATAAGCAAATTCACATGAGATGTTCAGTGGAGAGCAGAGATTCATCAGCACTTACACCGGCACTCCGTTGTGAAACTCCTCTATGGCCTGGTAGTAGATGGTGATGGCTACCTGTGTGTCAGCGTCGAAGGTGAACTCCACATTGTAGCACGCCCTGTTCTTACCCGTCTCATCGTCACCCGGCAGCTTCAGGTCCTCGCTGCATCTGCAGGAGACGGAGAGAACAGGACCAGAATCAGGGCCTGGACCAAACATACAACGGTGGTGTAATGAGGGCTTCTGTATGTGCTGTAGTGGATGGAGGTGCGTACCGTACAAGCCGCAGCGTGTCCTTACGGATGTTTATAAGGCTTCGTAACGTCTTTACTGGTTCCTGAGGTGGAGGGGCTGCGTATGGGAACTGAAAGCAAACCCCCCCCAAAAACAAAACATTGATTTTAAAATACATACTCCGGGCCTGAAGAGTAGCAGTATTCAGCTTCTCTCCACCCGCCCAAACATTCCTCTCTTCACCACAGTGAATCCGGGCTGGCACGATGACCACGGCTGCTCCTGATTTAACCTTAACACAATAGTATTCCGTCTGGTCAGCACGGATCTCGCTGGTGTCGACAAGTGCTGAGCGAGAGTGAAAAATCTGCTCGGACTGTGTCTTTCCCGGAAAACGAGGCCGACACATTTCTGCACACGCGGGGACCGCAGAAGTGTAAAACAGTCCAGAGTCAATCAGCGTTTCTTTATTTCAGGCCGGGATCAGATGAGGAGAAGCACTGAGCACTCGGCAATGCATAATGGATGTCCCTTATTTTCACTTACTCTCTCCTGTGCCCCCCCCCCCTGCCGCCCCCCTGCCCCTAATGATCAAACATTATAAATCCTGTGCTTAAATCAACACGCAGCCTTTAAACTTGACCTGGACTGTGGTTCACTTCTGAGCACTCTTTGTTGTGTGTTTGAAGCCAAAAAAAAAGTTGCTGACTGCGCGTCAGGACAGCCGAGGCGCTTCGAGAATCCCTGCAGGAGAAACATGCAGGATGTGGTCAGATACCTCCACACTACAACCCCTCATCTGTGTGTTTGTGCGGCTGTGAACGGCAGCGTGTGCAGTACTATTAAGCATCTGGGCTCAGCAGGAGTCCTGCCTGTAAACCATACAAACAAACACACACAGAGTAATGGATAGTGAAAAGAGCCATTCATTAGGAACTCAGGGGCGACAGTGCAGGTCTTGTAACGTATAAGAAATCCTCACAGCAGCCACCCAGAGACACTGAAAGTTTGTATTTCCACACATAAGCTCACACGAAACCAAATGTTTAGACTCTTCTAATTGAAATAAAGGGGATTATGTAGAATATATAATTACGCAGAAGGCCTCTTTTTGTTTTCTGAAAAAAGTAATTTAAAAAATTGCAGCGTTCTCGCTGTAGTTGCTGCGAAATCTCTAAATATAGCCGGTCCATTATCATATTAGTGGAACTGTGCAGGGGAGCGAGAGCACAACAACTGTGGTTGGGTTTATAATTCCACAGCGCCATCTGCTTAGAATCCACCAAACATTATATAATGCTGGTAAAGCTTCAAACACACGTACGAAAAGGGAAAAAAAACAAAAAACACCCGTTTCTGTGCCCATAGGAGGATTATAAACACCCACATAATCGGGAGAAAAACTGCCCTGCTAATTTTAGCACAAGTCTAGACAGAAACATCAGTATGATCAGTGCAGGGAGAGATGGAGACGAGCTCCTCCACGTGAGCCTGCTTCCACCTCCAACTCTTTTTGACTTGGTCCAAACTGTTCTTCCATTCCATGTGAAAGTCTCTCCTTCCTCTCCGGAGTTAAGCTCTTTAGGATCCGCGGCCCTCATTACTTTCACCTTCAGGTTCATCATCAGGATGAACGAACCCCCCGGAGGAATCGCCGCCTGTCAGCCTTCTCTCATTTCGTTTTTTTTTAATTATCTTGACAGGAAGAGACATATTTCAATCAGCGAAAAGCGTGAAAGGATGATAATTGCCACTGCAGAAGTCACCGCAGCAGAAATTCATCAGCTCCCGTTTCCTGGCAAAGACACAGCTGCCCCCTTTTAAAGCCGAAGCGACTCGTCGGTTTGTCAGTTGGCCGCTCGATACGAAATGACTCACCGAGCAAACCTGCCAAACATTCCCTTTTCCAGAGGGAGGATTTCAGGCTTTTCACTTTTATGCCATTTCAACTGGGATATCTGTGAATTTTGGACAGCTGGTGTATGAAAAATGAATCAATTTAAAAAACAATTTTGGTGCCCAAGATGATTTGATCGGCCTTTTTTTTTGGCGCTGCCACTTTTGAAAGTTTTCATTTATCTATAAATATCTTCATCACTGAAATACTATTTCCGTTTTCCTAACATTTGATATAAAGCTGTTAATGTGTGAGAACAGGCCGGTCGTGATGTGTGACGGCACTTCGTCAAATGCTAACAATCATGACATGACATAGCAGATATGCTGAATTCGTTTGCATGAGCAAACCCCAAACCAAGCTTGGCTCATTGACCGCCTTATATACACCTTGATAACCAGTCGACCCTTATTTAGGAGTGCCTTGATCACATTAACAAAGCTGCACATTAACAACTGGAAGCAGCTCTGTACAACCGCAGTCTGATCTGCTGGCCACTGAACTGCACCAATGGAGCAGGCGGGGATGGGGGCCTTGCTCGAGGGCCGCTCAGCGGTGGACCCAGATTCATCCGGCCAATCTGGGGATTGAACTGACGTCCTTTCTATGAACCAGCGACGCTGTCACAGCCATGAGCGTGAACAGATCATGCACGTACAGATCCTTCTTTCAAAAAAATGACTGAAATTAAACATTTTATCAGGATATATCTTTCAGACAAATGTCCCGGCCCTGTGTGAGGACACCTACCGCTACTGGTCTGGTCCCAAGGAAGTTAAGGTCTGTGTTTTCCCCAAACAGGTAACCCTCTGGATGGGTGGAGTCAAACTTCTCTCCGCCCATGATGAAATGGCTGGCGAAGTAGCTCCCTGGACACAGAGAAGAAGAAACTCACTTTTAAAGAAACTGTATGTTCCTCAAATCAAATTCCACTCCTCTCAGGTGGAGAGTCCTAACCAATCCTGCCGAGCAAGGCAAACACACCACCAAACAATTCAACAATCAATAAATCCCATAAGCATTGGCTGTCTCATCATTATAGTGTGCAAATGTATGCTTGTGCAGATACTGCAGTTATGATGTATGCAAATTATATGTGTAAAGTACCACTAGTACCCCTTTGTTACATGGTCAATAAAAGTCAAATTGGCTGCGATCTTTTGCTGTGATTCTTTTTTTTGCAACCCGTACCCATCTGGCACTTCACCTGCATACATTTACATTTCCCTTTAATATTTGAACGGCACTGTCACCCACCAGACGCCATTAGACACCAAAAAAATCTCAAATTGGTGGATCCCAGGCTGCTGAACAGATGAAGAAAATATTCCTGTACTGATTAGAATATGATAGATGTTGGCCAGGCTGGGAAGAACAGGGTTATAAAGGGTCCAAGAAGACGAATGAAACGTTATTGTTGCCCTGTGTTTGTCCACCGCCTACCACAACAGGACTTAATTGACGTTCTGCCTTTTAATCACGGGTTGGGATAACATCATAAGACTGTAATACTAGTTTGGGATCTTTAAGTACATGTTGGACAGTCAAGTCAACTGGACATCTAGTCTGGCATCACCTAGTTGTTTCATACTTCCAGCAGTAAACAAACGGTCGGACAGATCGACGAATGTGAACTAAAAGAAGCCGCCCCTTCCTTATCTTCATTACCTTACTTACAACTGGTAGTGGAAGCGATCTGGCCAAGGCCTTGTCACCAGATAGGTGACAAGGCCCACAGACAGGAACTGGGGCTGATAGATCGGTTTCACCAGCCACCACCTTCCCCACCACCCGCCCATCACCAACACCACCATCAGGCTGCAAGCAGGACTGTTATATCACAAATGTATCCAGCCTGGGACAAATCCAGTCAAAGTGCAGTGAGAGGGTGCTAGTGGCAGCCGCAAGTCGACACGCCTTCCCTTTCATCTTCTCTTTATCACATAATAGTATCACTATAAATCTCAGATATTATTTTCTCAGAAGCAGAATAATATTCCCAGATTCAGTTTGGGATCAAAACCTTGTGAGACGTTAGTGTGTTACGACATTACTTACAATAGAATTGAAAAGAAATGGCATTATTTCTGAGCTCTGACACTGAATATTGGATTGCAGCTGGTCACATAGAGGAAGATTAACAAGAGAGATTCAGGGTCAGGTTAAGGTCCAAAGGACAGTCAGTTGAACTGGATCGAGAGGGAAGGGCTGATTGAAATCTAACGTGCCAAAACAAGACCAGATTTCTTAGTATCAAATACTTTGCATGACCCTTTTTTTTTCATTAAACAAATTAAATAAGCAATTCTTTGCTTGTGTGCCTGTGTTGGAGATATTTAAGACGATCACTGGTTCAACCCTTTTGTCTAGTTACTATACAATATAAAACCCAAACATGACTTAAGTCAAGAAATAACGGTTCTACAAATCAGTAAAAAGGTCTAAAAAGTATTCTCTGCAACATGGGCTCAAATACATACATACAAAAAAATCATTTTGATGATCAAGTAATTAATATATATCAAAAAGACACAAGTCATATTTTCTACCCGGCTTAGAAAATGTTAAAAAATGATTTTCTCTGCTTCTCAAAATGTTCGACTGAATTTTTTTTAGATAGTCCGTCAGACAAACTCACTGATTGTCCAAAAAAAAAAAAACCTTTACTGGGAATATAATTACAACATTACTTAGAATTATGATACTGAATATAAACTTGTTATAAGATTCTAATTCACTTGCATTAAGCATCTCCACTGCCGCTGGTGAAGCTTATTGTCACCCTACTGGGAGCCATCATGAATTAATCATTTTTCAGGCAGACTGGGGCAGTGATGATGCCAGTAGTACCAGTCCAGAACCCTACCAGGACTGCTTACAGCTGCAGCAAGAGAGGAGCCAATCCCATATGTCATTAAATATAGGAGAATATAAGCTTTATGTTGAAAGTCAGTGTGAGTCCCAAAACACTGGTAATGAGGTTAATACTGCGTGGCCTTGTATGTTGCTGTTACTGTAGTGGCAGGAGGAATAAATTACAATAAAACATCATAAGAACAATGAAGAAAAGGAAATGCACATTACAAAAACGGGATGCTGCCTCTCTCCACAGGTAGCTACTCTGTGTTAACAGCCTTCAATGCCCCGGAGGCCTGTCAGCAACCAGGGTTTGATGGTTTGACGGTCATGTCCAAGCTTCTTTTTCATTTTTCACTGCAATATAAATCACCTGCAGTGTGTAGCCATTACCCATCCCCGAGCCTGACCTGTTGTTGGTGACTTACCAGATTTCGGTGGATAACGGTACACCGAATTGGATGAGATGTCCACTTCTTCCACGCCTATATTTTGCCTGCTTGTAAAGGCTCCCATTTCCAGTCAGATTAACGGGCATAACACTTCAGGTTCGCTTTGTTCACGGGCGTCTTTTTTTTAATTCCGATCATTTAATCCAGTTCGTGTCGCCCTGTCCATTTCTGTCGGGTCCGAGCCCCGCAGTGAATGTGACCGTCCCGGGGATTAATAGTTGTTCTCTGGCTGCTTATCCCTCCCCCGGTCAACAGTGCAGCTCGTTGTGTGACAGAAAACAGCCGTAGTAGTCCCTTTAATAACAGTACAGCGCTCTCATGGTGCGCCGCAATCGCTCAAAGCGAAATCCCTGGCTTCAGTTTAAGAGCGATTTGCGTGGAACAAATCAGCGGTGTCTTCGTCGACATAGCCGGGTCGCTAAATGCTGGCGATGTATCCCCCGGTGCTTGTCGTTGTTAGATCCTGTCAAAGAGGTTTGTAGTTCCCCATGACGTCAGACAGGCACAAAATCCGGACCGTGTTTTTTGCGCAGTCCTCCTCTCTCCAGCTAGCGGCTACCGACCCGCGTTATAACGTGACCTTCCTACGGCAACCGTGTGAGCAGCGCTGACTGCAGTGCAGAGAGGAGCCGAAGCTACATAACCCCCAAACATTAGTGGAAAGGCAAATACAGGCTCAATTTACTCTCACGAGGACGGGCGCTAGCTAAGAAATATAACAGCTTTGTTGTCGCAACAAGTATCTTTTAGCATCCCAAAAGCCAAACTGTGAGTTATGCAACGATGCACACACAACCGCAACACTGCCGATAGTTAGAGTCAATGTACTATATATATTGAACGTTAATTCATCGTGGTATACAGCTAACGGGATAGTTTTTAATCAGACTTATCAGAACAAAGGCAGGATAGCGGTCCAATGCTGCCGTCAGGGTCACCGCCTCGCCAACAGAGGGCAGTGTCACGGTTAACGTACAGGAGCGCGAGCAGCCAAACAGCCAATCCGAGGAGGCCACCATGAGCGCAAAGAAAGGGAGAAAGGAAGCTTTATTGCCGCCATTTCACGTGCAAGCAGCGCGGTTGGATCGGTGTCTGCAGCTAAACATTTTAAGGGATTAGCAAGAATAGGACTGTTATAAACAAAATACAGATTTGTGAACGACAAGCAACCGTACAATCAATTGGTAGGGCCCAACGGGTGTCTATCTTGACTGGTCTGCTCTGTTGCTAGGAGAAAATGAGTTACGGTAGGCCTCCGCCAGACGTTGAGGGGATGACCTCCCTGAAAGTGGACAACCTAACTTACAGAACTTCGCCAGAGACACTTCGCAGAGTTTTCGAGAAGTACGGCCGCGTAGGTGATGTATATATCCCCCGGGACAGATACACTAAGGAGAGCCGAGGCTTCGCCTTCGTGCGGTTCCTCGACAAGCGCGACGCCGAAGACGCCATGGATGCGATGGATGGCGCGCTGCTCGACGGGCGGGAGCTTCGAGTGCAGATGGCCCGTTATGGGCGACCACCGGACTCGATGTACAGCCGAAGAGGAGCTCCGCCACGCAGATATGGAGGGTACGAACGTAGTAGCAGGAGGTAACCTGTTAACGACTAACGCTAGGGTTAGCGTGCGGAACTAACACAAACAAATGTACTTTCAAAGGAGAAACAAGCTCACGTGTCAGAAACGAAAGTAGATATAGTGTGCAATACCTCCTGTTAAGCTTCTCAAGTTTACATGAATCTACTGCATTACATATATTTATCTTTGTATATATTTTCCATGAAATGTATTTGCTAACATTGATTTAGCTCTTCGAAAGATAACTTACTGTAAATGTTAAAATTCCTGTGATACAACTCTTAAAGTTACATCTTTCTGAGCAGTTGTTTGATGATGGGGCTGGTTAGTAAGATGATTAAGCAAGTCTCTTCCAGATAGTAGCATGTGACTTAAAGGGTAAGATTTATTTTTTGTTGCTGCGGTTCTGATGTGAATTTCTATTTCTGCAGCCGTTCTGACAGCCCTCGTCGTCGCAAGCGTAGCCGCAGCCGATCCAGGAGCAGGAGCCGTTCCCGATCCAGGAGCCGCCACCATTACAGCCACTCCAGGTCCCGTTCGTACTCCAGATCAAGGTCCAGGTCCAAGTCCAAATCGAAGTCCAGAACCCCCAGACGGACCAAGTCCAAGTCTCCCTCCAGGTCTCGGTCCCGCTCCAGGTCTAAGTCAAGGAGTCGAACCCCGCCTTCCAACAGAGGGTCCAGATCCAGGTCCAAATCCAAGAGCAGGCCTAAATCTCCAGAGGACAACGGAACAGAGTCTTAACCCAAATTTGGACACAATATGACGGTATTCATGGGAATGGGTGGATTATATTCACTTTACATATATCTAAGATGGTTACTAGTTATTGTAAACACTTGGGTCGGTATTCTGCTAGCTTGATGCTACACTCTAACACAAGCCATCAAGTCGGCAGAATCATACATATATTTAGCAATCAAATAGCCAAGAGCAGGACTTCTGTCCTGTAGTGGCATTGTGTATGCTTCACTTGTGTTAAGCCTATTTAAAGCACACACATAACGAAGGGGTTTCCTTCATGTGATCTGCTGTTGCACATATATCAAATTGGGTTGATATGAGTATATATGGGTGGGTGGGGTGGTTGGGTCGTGGGCTACTACCTTCGAAACGTTCACCTAAATGTGGAATTCTTTCCTCCAAGCTGCGGAGTCCTGTTTGCAAAGAGAGGAGGAGGAGATGGGGGTGTGGCAGTGTGAGAGCAGTTAGTGTGTGACCCGCCCATGTGACCTGTCTGTTGCTGAGAGCGATGGCAGTTGCTAAGGAGCAGGTCACCAAGGCAACGGTGGTTGCTATGGAGCAGGTCGTCATGGCGGTGGTTCGGGCTGTCAGTTGGTGTATGAGGTGGTGTGGTGAGGTACGTTCACAGGGATCACAGGCAGATACACTGAGTGCTGTTCCCAGCCGTGCCTGTGGTCTCCTCCGCCTCTCACTAAGGGAATGGACCCCAAGGTTTGTTTTTCAAATATGCCCGAGTGTTAGTCTTGTTTAGAGATAGTTTTTGGGTGTGTGGGACCAAGGAAGGTGTGTAAACAAATGTGAATATTTCTAGAAATGTTGGGAATAATAAGACGGACACGCAAAAAAGCCTGTTTTGATATGTTATTATCAAGGAAAGATTAAACTACGCAATTAATATTCATGTCAGAAGTTAAGATTGTAGTTTTGTTTTGCTCTTGTTAACTCTGTTCTGTCTTTCTTTGCAGATCTGAGGCGATAGAGCTTTGCTGAGGACACCAGAGTCTCGTTGAGCAAGTGGACTCCACTTTTACCACTGAATGCTGACTGAAAGGTTATTGGAACTGGGTCTAACATATTTTAAATGTCCATTTATTTGATTTACCTAAACAAATTCTGTAGCTGTTATTTGAACATTGTTTGTAATGTTGAGCAAAGGGATTTGTAAATTTTCTTTTCCCAATTTAAATTTTTTTTTTGTCAGTTTGAATTTGTACTTGTTAATAAATTCTCTTTTGAATTGACATTGATTTCTTTTAGTGAAATCACTTGTTAAACACTTCTTTCCAGACAAACATGGAAAAGTTTTACTTTGCAGACTTGAGATAGAAAAGGGGGGGCTAGAACATTTTGTTGGTGGACGTTCAAAGCCTATACAGCTATATTTTAACACTTGATTGGAAAAAGGCAAACTGTTCAGTGACATGAAAGAAGAAAAATAAACAAGTGTTGCTTAATTTGTGATTTGCTAACCCAGCAGCATAGCATTTTCTTTCCTGTCAAATCTTCTTCTGTCTGGTTAAGGTTGCTTCCTATGACTCTAACCCTCTTTCTTGTGTATCTTTTGTGCACTAGGCGCAGTTGTGTAGCAGTTGAGTAATGCTGGTTAGCTGTTAAGATGCGGTGCAGTGCGGTGGTGACATGGTGTGGCGTGTTGCGGTGCTGAGTGTCCGGCACTGTTCCGGGGCTCGACCCTTCGCTGCCGTTTGCCGGTTTGTAAGCTCACAGGTGTGACAGATCATCCACCCTCTCCTGTCTTGTGATCTTTCCTTTCTCTCCCCCATGTGCTGTACAGATTCCTCCTCCCTTTTCTTCTCTTTGGTTTGTCCACTGTTAACTGGTTTTGCTCGCTTCAGTTCAGTGTGACTCTCAGTGAAGGGTGGTAATGAAAAGGGCAGTTCCGACTGCCTAATGAATTGTTTGTATGCATTCTTCTGTGAACCTCTCCAATTTCCTGTCATTGCTTCAAATGAATGCTAATAAACATCTTTGTGGTAAATCTGTTGCCGGTATGAAGTTTGTTAAAATGATATTCCGGTGCTCAGATGCAGCTGGTTGTCAACTCTTTGGCAGTGGAGGTGAGAGCGATGATGATGATGATGGTGGACATGTTTAGAGCTACTTGTCAAAACTCAGTTGCATAGTGACCACAATTGATGCCTGGTGAAACCGAGTCTTTCTTTGCCTAGTTGGTAATCAAACAGTTGATACATTTCAACATGGGTTGGCTCTTAGGTGTGACATGTCAACAGGGCGCCACAACGGAAAGGTTTTTTTTTTATTTACAATCACAATTATAAACATTGTGCGACCCAAACTGTCGGTCACAGTTGACAACCTGATGGAATAAAATATATTGGCGCAAAGAGGAGCAGTTTTAAATAAGCCGTCCTTCGAGCTGGACCGGTAACCAGACTAGAATGCTAAGTGAGTTTTACCTGTCAATGGATTAAGTTAATTTGAAAATGAACAGTTTTTTTAATAGTAATTCATAATCTGTTTACATACAATGAAACAAAAAAAGCAAATAGAAAATTGGATTGTTATATTCTAATATTATGAAATAAAATATTTTAGGATGGCAGTAAATTAAATGACTTTTTTTTTTCTTTTTTTTTTTTTATGATTTCTGGGGTGCCCTCACCTGGCCCCTATGTTGACTCCATGGCTACGGCCTTGGATGTCCCGGGCGAATGCCTGCTGTAACGGACTTCCTCAGGTGAGAAGACCTTTGCCAGGCACTGCTGTAAACCCTCCTCGACCTTATCACCAAGAACCTGTAGGGGCCTGTCACAAACCATTTCAGTCTCCAGTCGTTGCAGGACAGTCGCCTCTGATGCGATTAACGGAGGAGCAGAGAACCGGGCACGTTGCAGCCCAGCTGATCTGCCCGCCCGGCGC
Organism: Macroramphosus scolopax; assembly: GCA_901007825.1. NCBI lineage: Eukaryota > Metazoa > Chordata > Actinopteri > Syngnathiformes > Centriscidae > Macroramphosus > Macroramphosus scolopax. Next base: position 110,235 of record CAAKHC010012687.1, read on the forward strand.
TCGGAGGGGGGCGGAACCAGAGGATGTGACGTCCCGCTCGGAGAGGAGATTGCGCCGTAGCCCGCTAATGCCGCTCGTTAAGGTTGATGTTTGCTGAGGATTACTAGCAGCGAGATGCCTGAGTGAATCCATGTGAGGCAGAAAGCGGAGCGGCATTACAATCATGGATCTAACTTTTGTAGTATCAGCTATCATCTTCACGCTGCTCGCTATCGTGGCCGCAACGTCGCTATTGAACGGTTCTTCGCCGGTAGTCGACTTTACAAACGCAAGAAGTTATTTCGGACACAGAGGAGCCGATGCAGCCGGAGGAGTTGATCAATCCGCGGCCAGGCAGAACGGCTATATACCGGAGAAGAAGAAGAAAGCTGTGGAGGACTGGTGCGAGCTGAGCTGCAGTTCGCATGATCACTGGGATGTAGTGAAATCTGTGCTCTCAGTAAGTGATACCGGTCGTACACTTGGTTGTTTGTTTGCTACCTCCGCCGAGTAGGTGTGTTTTAGCGGCGTCTGTTTGTTTTAGTTTGGTTGGATGTCTGTTAGCAGGATTACCGTGCCGATTTCCGCCGAACTTGTTGGAGGGGTGCAGCATGAACCAAAGAAGAGCTTATTACATTTTTGGGATCGATCGATCCAACATAGCAGAAAACAGCATTTATTTTACATTGAATTCGGTTGATGCTTCCGCTCTCCGAGTGCATTTCTAGGTGATTTTTTTTAAAGCTGCAAAATGACGTCATCCTCTCTTAATCTGTTTACCGACACTCAGAGACAGTTTACATGTCCAGTCAGAGGAGGAAGAAAGTTCTCAAGTCCTCTGCGTCAGGTTTAATGCTAACAATTTAAGAACCTGCAGTTTAACTTTAAGTGCAGCAGTTTCCTCAAGTGTCAAAATGATGAGAAGCCAAGAATAGAAGAAAATATAGCCTAGTCAAATGATTATTGATGGGAAGTGGGGAAACAAAAGTAGAAATGAACCTCCACCATATCCGATGTATTTGTATGTATGTATGTATCTGCCCCAAAATGTGATGAGTTATTGTTTGACCCAGGATGACCCCCCCTCCAACAAGCTCGGTGGAGGACGTCAGGGTAGTTTGGAATCCTGCTAACAAACATATGGACAAACAGAGGCTAAAACTTAACTTCCTAAGTGGAGGTTATAATTAAGTCATAGCACAAGAATAGAAGAGCACTCTGAGTTTATGATATTAATGCCCTTATAAACCCCGACCGGTTACGATAAGTATAATTATGGGGTTTATCCATTCAATACAGCCAGAATAGCATTTTTTTACATTAGATGTGGCTGAGGGTTGAGCTCTCTGAGTGCATTGTGCAAAATTGTTGGGTAGTCTCATCTGTTACAATACATTTTAAAAATAATCAAATATGCACTTCAGTGGAAAGTTAAATGTGGAACGAGTTGGGCTTGAAAACGGGGGGGGGGGATCACTCATTTAAGAATATGTCATAAGGGTCTCAACCACCAACACTCTTCACTGAATGGAATACAATATAGATAGAAATCATCATTTCCAGTCACAATGGAAGGAAACACACTTTGTATTGTCAGGTTTGTTAGGGATGTTCAGTCGGTGCCAAGTTATGAATGGAGGATGGAGGTAAAGCACCTCTAGGTCTGGTTGTCCCACCGCCAATAAACACTGAAGATGAAAGTATATTTTTCCAAGTCTGACGACTTTCCCAGTAAGTTGCACGTGTCTTTGCAAGCGCTTTGGGAGGGTAGAGCAGGAAATAGTGCCGGGACATGAGCAGCAGCAACCTGCCATAATTGCACGTCTTCCAGCCAAATTTTCCATAATTAACATGGCTGCCGTTTTGGACAGATAATAGATGCAGTAGAAGCGACACTACTTTATTAATGTATGTACCCAAGATGAACAGAAGGATGCCAGAAGCGACCACCAGCACACACAACCAATGCTCATCTTTTTCTCATGAGCCTGTTTTAAGCCTCCCCGCTGAGTCGCCGTGAACTCTGAGTAAAGGGTCGGACTAAACGGTGCAGTAAGAGAGCTGTCAGAATAGCACCAGAAGGAGCTCATGTAAACCAATCACTGACACCTGGGCGAAGTGTGGGCCAGATCAGCATGGAGGAGAGGTGACGGATGAAGGTGAAGCAGGTGGGATTTGGTTGGAGCTGCGTTTGGTTCAGGCCTGAATACAAGGACGTACTTACACATAGATGTTTTATCATTAAAAACACATCAATCACTCATGTTTATGATGGCGTAATGCCCCTCTTGATTCCCTGACAGGAGGAGGCACAACCCCGGCCTGAGGAACTGGCAACCCCAGTTGAGCACTCCTCCTCCAGATCTAGTCTGACAGTCTCCAGGCCCGGATCGAGGAATTTCAGCTTAGATGTAGACTCGGTGTCCGAGTCTTCCTCAGGGAGGGGCCGCAGGTCTTTCATCGGGCTCTCTGATAAGGAGCTTTTAAAGTGTGCTTTCTCTTACCCCCAGACTGAAGGAGCCACAGAGAGCCCGGACATCCCCGGTGAGCACCTTTACACCTTCACACAAGTCAAGAGTTCAACATTGAAAAATGATCATGTATATTAATCAACCTTAATTCTTATAAATCGCATCGACTAAATAGGTAATAATTTTCAATAAGCACCATAGAATGGAGGATCTGTTGTGTTACACTGCATTCATTTAATCTATATGTGTCTATTAATAAGGCAAATGAGTGTATCTCTTTTATTCTCGTTCAGTTTGAGTCATCATTTCTAATCAAAGTGGATTCTGTTGCAGGCGATAACGTGGACGCAAACGATTCCTTGAAATACGTCCCTGGGAAGGTGCGGTCCCACCATCTGGAGACGATGATGTCCAAAGAGGAGCTGGAGGAGGAGCAGAGGTCAGTTAACATTTTAAATAACAATTAACGGACACGTTGTTTCCCAACAGGCTGAATATCTCTTTTAGTTCTCCAAAGATACATGTCCAGCATGCTCTCCTGTTCCTCTCCCTCTACCTCACCTTGCCTACGCTGCAGCCTTCACGTGTGTTTGTGTGTTGTTGGCATTTCACTCTGAGCTTTCCACTTTTAGCAGCCGTGTCGCACTTCAGCTTCAGGCTAGACTGAGTAAGGCGAGATTGAGTCTCTGCCAGGTGGAGGATGAGTGACATGAGGCCTGAGAAAGCTGCTCAAAGGCGGCGGATGCTTTGTGAATGTTTGCTCACAGCTGTGAAGCGATAGACGGGTGAATACATGGAAGAACCAAAGTCCCACCTGAAGTTTTATTGTCTTCCTCTAATGTATCTGCTCTCTTGAGCAGGCAGGCAGGGAGGTCGTATGAGTTATTCTTACCTAATAATCCCTGCCAAGTATGGAAACACACTCCAATCCGCCTTTCAGACAAATTTGCAGCAGTGAGCAGCTCTTCATCCTCAGGTGGGCATGAAGCCAGTGATGTGTTGCTTACCCGACCCCACTGTCCCACCTCCCACCGCCCAGTATTCCACATTAGACGTGTGACTCTCGGGTGTCCAACACCTGAGAGGTGTTGATTGTGTCTCCTGTCATCACGTCTCGGAGGAGTGTAAGATAATCCTCTGCCGACTCTTCTCTTTCCTGCCACAAGGGGGAGCCACTGCAACACCTGTGTGCAACGCTCACTTAAGGTTTTTTTTCAAGTTTCAAAGACTTTATTGTCATTCACACAAACACAAAGTGCACATATGAACGAAATTTCGTTGCAACTGTACTCCACGGCATCAGATAAGCGCCAGTCAAGTTGCTCATCTTGAACTTTTGCTCCTCCGGAACAAAGTTCACCTTAGTGTCAGTCTCTAAAACAAATGCAATGACGGTGCAGATCTTCTCTTGCATAACACTGGAAAGTCCTCAGACCTTTATCAGACAGTTCTCTTGACCATCCTCTGATCTCCTGTTCATCATTTGTTTTCTTTGCACTATTTGTATCGTTAACAACTCAACATTATTCTTTGTCTATTGAAGTTTTATTTATGTTGTTGTTATCTGGTGCTTCTTCATGTTCTTCTACATACCTTTTGTACGTCATCTACTCCTAAGTTTCTTGTCTTCTTCATCCGCCTTACTGTCTTTGTTCTTATCTTATCTCTTTGCAGTACACCGAGAGCAACGTAAAAAGTGAAGTCAAATTCCTTGTACGTGCACACATAACACTGATTTGTTTTTCTGACGTCTTCTGTTAATGTGAAAGGAGGATTTATTAAAAGATGTTTAAATTCTGGATGAAGGCTGAAAGACACAACAGGGGCAGAAAATACCAGCCCAGAATGTTGCATCAGTGCATCCCTACTCCTAATATTCTATTTGTTTATTATAAGAAGAGCTTATTCAGCCTAATTTGAATGGAGAGCGCTGCTGGTGTCCTCTCATTGTCTGTAGTACCCGTACAGTCTGTCTGGATGAAAGCTCCCTGCCACATGATGATATCGACGGCTTGGCTTGTCTTCCCTGTTCAATAATTGCGTTGTCTACCCAGGGTGCAGCGTGAGCAGCTGGCCGCCATCTTCCAGCTGCTGAAAGACAACACGGAGACGTTCGGCGAGGTTTCTGAGGGAGACATGGAGGAGCAGCTCCGACTCTACTCCATCTGAGACTTTGACTCTTTGTGTCCGCATGCACCCTCCGACGTGCGCTGCCTTACCTGTGAGCGCCGCTGACGGAGGACAAACTATGAAACAGTATTCAACACATCTGTACAACCCGCTCATTAACCACTCCGACAACCAGTTTTTATTAAATGTGACATGCTGTTTTATTATGTTTGTTTTGTTTTGTTTACTTGAAGGTTAAACCAAAGCAGCTGGATCGCTTCCAATTTAAACTGGATTACGTAGCTAATCCATAAGAAAATAATGACATGAAAAGGACTGTTTCTATTAGTTTTATATCAGAATAAACAAAAAAACTGTTAATTTATTACATTTTTTTTTTAAAACTCCTGTTAACTTCACTGGATCCAGGTGTAAATGCTGTGCAGCCTCCTGTATAATTTCCCTCTTCTGTTGCGTAATAAAAAACTCTTCAGTAAAAGCCATTGTGAAATGAGTGTGTATGTGTGTGTGTCTACGTGGTTCTTGTTTTAGTGTTGCTCTACGTATAGGCGTACAAGCCCTGCCCAGTTGCTTTTGATAACATCGTGACTTTTCCAGTTTGGCACCAGCTCCAGGTGCAAACCCCTGTCAGTGTGTCGTTGAGCAGCCGAGCCGCCGCCTCTCAGGAATGGCTCTGCAGACCTCCAGGATTTTCTCTTTGCTCCTGGTGATCTGTCTCGGCGTTGTACTTTTTATTCTATCAGGGGCAAATTTATCAGTTGACATCAGGTAAGTGTTGTTGCACATTTGATAATGAAGATCAGGTTAATTGGTTAAATCAGTTGTTAATTGCTCCCTCTGGGTTCAGCCTGTTTATCCTGCTGATTCCTTTGTGTCTCACCTATTGCTCTTGTTTCTATGGCTCTCTTACAACTCAGGTGGGCTGCTCTCTCAGGGAAACACACACACAAAGGTGAGGACGGGCAGTCCGAGGGAGGCAGCGCAGATGGGGATCATGAAGGGAACACGACTACCTCACCTGTGTTTAACACAACGCGTCCCGCAACAAGAGCTCATTCTGTTACTACAATCACCGCGATGAGGAACGTCTCCACCAGTCGCCGTGTAGATGAGACTCCCATGCCCGTCCTCTTCCGAAAATCCTACAAAAAACTTCCCGTGTGGGACTTTGATGATGAATATCACCAGGATGCAGCACCCAGACAGACAGTAAGCGGGCCCGGACATGATAAGGAAAACCATTAAGTGGTTTATGATCAGGGCACTTTGGTGTGACCTGGATGGAGTTAATGTTTGCTTTCGGCCTTTGAGACTTTCTCATAATATATCTGTCCTCACCGACAGTTAAATAAACTTTATTTTAGTGCCGTGCCTTTTGGACCCTCCTCTTCTCTTCTCTGTCAGCAGATGAATGGTTCCATCGACTGTATGACACCTAAATCGATCATTTTAGACAGAAAATAAGGCAAAGATCCAATTTTTCGATGTCTTGGTTGCTATTTGACAATTCAATGTTTGTCGCCAACATTTTCAGACGTGTGCTCGGTCTCTGCGGAACTCTGAGGATGAGAGTTTCAAGAAAGCTTTCCTTCCCAACATACGCTTGTTCCTACACAAAGACAATATGAACATGAGGGACTGGAACCGGCTCTCCCATTTCAACAACCCTTTTGGTTTCATGGATTTCAAGTACGATGGTAAGTGTGTGTCTGAGTCTGTCTGAGCCAGATGTGTCAACACAGAGTCGCATTATTACTTGTGGTTACTTGCGTTTGACACACCTTCCCGTGACTTTAAGAAGCATGGAAACGTTCCCAAAAACATCACTGAGAAGAATGATGAAAGGGGGTTGAGCAGAAAGTGTTATCGATCGATCCATCCTGAACAGAAACTTTATTTAAAGCATCTCCTCTGAATACTTTATATCAATAATTGGAACAATGATGTGTCACTCACACGGGAATTTGGTTCACTGATTGACTCACCTCACCGAAGGGGAGGCCGGGGACGGTTGGAACAACCTGTCAGAAACACTATACTGGGGTATAACTGGTTTATTACTACTTCCCTGTTGGGCCTTTCCGCCTGCAGCTGTGAGCTTCTCATGCACACTTAACAGTCAAATCACCGAATGAATGAGTATAAAGACACCAAAGCGCTGAAGTGCTGAAGGGAATTAGGTCGTGTTTATTTTAGGATAAATGTCATGAACTGATGCGCAGCTCAAGACAAGTCATGTGTGGTTCTGGTTTGCAGACGTGATGGCCTCAGTGAAGATGATCCCAAAACCAGAGGAGCCTCTGCTCAGCCCGAAGCCGGGCGGCGATGGCTGCGTTCGCTGTGCTGTCGTGGGCACCGCCGGGATCCTCAATGGCTCCAAGATGGGGAAAGAGATCGATGCGCACGATTACGTGTTCCGGTGAGACGTGTGGAGAGCGACAAAAATAAAGAACATTTTGTTTGTTAGATCCCACGACTCAGAACAACTGAAAAAAGATTTGAAAGGTCACTTCAAAGTAATTGATTTGCCTCACATGTGTTCAAAGTGAGAGTCATTTTAAGAGGATGATTTACATCCTACTACTTGCCAGTCATAGTTTTATTGTTTTACCACCAGTCAGTTAATAACAGGTGTTAACTCTTCTTCTATTTTTCGAGGCTATTTCTCAGACAATAATGACATCCAGATCATCGGCCTCAGAAAGCTGATTCAAGACCATGGTTGGTTAGTTTATTCAGCGTGGGTCAACAGGGGAGTGACTCCAGGATGTTTAACAACGAAGCAAATCACTTTACTGTAGCCTTTTTAGACAACTCGATCATGCCGTTTCAGGACGCCCACAATAGCAGATTAACCCAGAGAAGGTCAATAACCGGCAAAAACCGGTGTTACCAGTTCATCCGCAGATACATTCTTGCCCAGTTGCCCTCATGTGGGTTCGGCCCCGTGCATACAATAGCACATTATTGTCAAAATAGATAGAGCTGAGTAACACAACCTGTAAATCAACTGTAAAGTTTCTCTCCCACAGGCGACATGGTGTTTTTGAATACCCATAAAAGACATAAAAGTTATGGGAGGCTTCTGTATTCACTATCAGCTGTAGAGCAGGAGGCATGTATTTCCTCTTTTCTTCCCATCTATGGCTGCAGAATGTTTAGTAGCTCAGCAAAGACATTTTCCCATCAACCGTCAGCAACAGGGTCTAGTTCCTCATCAGATCGACAGGTTGTATCTCTCAGTCGTTGACTTATTCTCAGAAGACCAGATGGAAGTGAGATAAGTGATTGTTCTAATCTGTTACAGTAAGCGGTCCAGCAGGATACTGGCACACCTAACTGGAAAAAATATTTCCCAATCACACATCTGTGCTGTGTGAGACAACGATTGCTTAACAAAAAACAAATCTGGTTCTTAATGTTAATAAAGAAAATGAAGAAGCCAGCTTCAGTTTGACAGGCTGCAGACTGAGGAATGATGTTGGAGGACCGCAGAAGAAAAGAACTCAGGCCAGAATAACAGGATGGTTGGAATGCAAAGACGAGGGGGAAGCGTCAGAGCTTATGTTACCCATGCATTAGACCGCCTGCCGGGGGAAGAAAATAGGTATGTTGGAAGCCGGAGAACTGGAGTTACTTTGTAAAGACAAAGAGAGTTAATACAGAGAAACACTGAGACGTCATATGACTGAGAAGAAGAACAGGAGACTCTCTGGCCCGGCTGAAGAGGCACAACCAGCCCAAAACATTTCACCTCTCCCATCCAGCAGGCACATGAGAAAGGAATCCGAGTGTTCAATCAACCGGACGCAAGATGTGACTCAGCACAGACGTTCAGACTCAGAGAGCTTCACCTCAGCCGTGACCGTGTTATGAAAACTTGAAAATGGAAATGACATTCCACAATAGCATTCAAATTTTACAAATGCGTATACGTGTAATCTGAGTCTTCAAATGAAGATGAAAAGGCAACAATCCATTTAACATGTAAAGTTGTTCAAGTTGTTTGACTCTTAATTTGAAAATTCAAATTAATTCCTGTTTGTGCAAGCATGGTCAATATGAAAACATGTGAACCCCTCCCTCTACTTTGTTACTATAGTATAAGCCACTCGTGTTGATTTGTGGAAGCCACCATGACATTTTTATTGTGTTTGTGTGTCAGGATGAACGGCGCTGCCATCAAGGGCTACGAGGAGGATGTGGGGAACAGGACGTCGGTGTACGTCCACACAGCCCACTCGATCACTTCATCCCTGTACGTGCTCAAGAAGTACGGATACACTTCGGTCCCTAACGATGAGGTAATCAAACTCCCACAGCAATGGTCCAAATTTGTAATAGTTTATAACCCATAACACTCACTCAGCTCTCAATCTGCTCCTTTTATCGCAGGGCATAAAATATGTGATGATTCCTGAGGGGATGAGGGACTTCCAGTGGCTGGAGGGTCTTCTCAAAGGGGACAGGGTGTCTGCTGGTCCGTACCGCAACAGGCGGTGAATAACACGCTACATATCCTTGTTAGAGGATAACAAATACAAAAAACTGGAATCTGGAATTTCTTTTGTCCTGGAAACAGGTTCTATGAGGAAGGAACGTACAAGTTAGTAAGCATTCACAAGATAACACGATCCTTCGTGGCTCTGACGTCAAATCTCAATACTTCCCCCTCAAGAACAAAGTAATTGAATTATGACTTTCTGATTTAATTATATGGTTTGACCTTATTTGGGTAAGAGTATTACGTGCAATATCTCTAGTGCAAGAGCTAGCTTATCTATGACATTTAATATCACTGCTCTTCTCTACAATACTGGAGCTTCTTTGTAGCTTATCTAATATATCAGTTGGACACATCACTTACTCATTGGTTCTTATGGACTCTGGACTTCATTCACATTTTTTATAAATGCTCTTCATTGTGTGCACTGTCCACTTTGCTCCATTAATAATGTAAATGATGAGTAAAGTTTCATCTTATCTCATCTTATTGCCTTGACTGGATTAACATCTCAATATTGCAGTGCATGTGAACGTAGGCAATGTGACATGAGCTGAGTTCCTAATCTTATCCTGTCCAGATTCCACAAGAGAGTATCATCGTCAGGCTTTCTTTATCTGTTATAACGTTTGTGTTTTGACCCTCCAGGCCGAGTACTTACTATGGCGGGCAGTACAATGCGAGTCGCTTCTACGTTCTACACCAGGACTTCCTCAGATACGTGCGGAACAGGTCAACCTCTTTTTAGAACCCTTCTTTTTTTATTGGTTTGTTATGGTTGAAAATGAAAATGAATTGTATTTGTATGATAGATTCAGACCACATTGCTTAATAAAAAAGGACTGAAAAAACACATTATTAGGATTATTTAAGTCTAAAAATGGGTTTAAACATTACGAGGACTGTAAGCTTTTTGTATTTCTGATACAATTGTTTTATGAATGTCTTTATTCATTTGATATTCTTATGACCAACAGGTTCTTGAAGTCGCACAATCTGAATGCCGGTTACTGGGCAATAGTCAGACCAACCAACGGGGCCTTTACAATCTTCCTGGCTCTACAAACCTGCGACGTAGTAAGTTCATTTTACTTACACTACATTTATAGGCACACCTCCCTCGACATATATTCAATTCACAATGATTAATACTCACATTGATTCTACGTTGATCGTATCGAGGATTGGTTCACCAAATTGTGACAAGAACTCTCAGTTTCAGGATAATATCTCTGGAATGTCTTTGCAATTTGACACACAATCAACTGTTATTAATTCAATTAATATGAACCAATATGTTAATACTGTAAATCCTGATAAGTTTAGCCGTAAGGCGGGAAACAGGAGCTAGCCAGACTCTTCCCAAGGCTTTTATTTTGAAGGACGAGAGCCGTATTAATCATCTCCTTTTGCTCTCAACCAGAAAGTGAAAGGTCATTTCCCAAAACTTCGATTCAACACTTTTGTATTGGTGTGATTTCATCTTAAACTTCTTCATTGTCTCTCTGTGTTATTCTCAGGTGCATGCATACGGCTTCATGACTGACGACTACCAGAAGTACTCCAACTACTATGTTGAGAGGCATACAAAAACCCATGTGGTTTTCTACGCCAACCATGACTACATCCTGGAACTGAACCTTTGGAAAAGATTACACAACAGCAAAATATTAAGCCTGTATCAAAGAAAGGACACTACGACAGAAAAGCCAAAGCAGTGATACGCAGAGAATGAACAGAAAAGCATTAAGAATAATTATTATTTACAATATAATTTAACTTATTGTTTCATTCTTTGGAAAAATAGAGAATGTGGGTGTTTTACAAAGCAAAACCGAAACCTGGGGACAAGGTGTTAGTTACTGTAAGATGTAAGTGTTCTACAAAAAGGGACCTTAATCGTCTTTAGATATGTTTTTCTACCTTTATCTGTCAGCGGATGGAAAATGACATGCCCACAACTAATTGTGCACTTTATCTGGTGCCCTGAAGCTTGAGGTAAATTGTGCATAACTTGAAATTTGGACGGCATCCAACCCCTCCCATTTAATAACATCACCGCATAATTAAATTTCCCTTTCCCTTTAGCAATTTATTTTCCTATTACACCGTCCCTGAAAGAGTTCCAACATTTCATAAAAAGAATTGAGACCACGCTACATAATAATCTGAGCCTTTGAACTTGCTTCAAATTTGTGTCCCTTTTGAAGGCTTTTGCCTCTTTTGTTACTTTCGTCCATTCTTGAGATTTAATCTACGCAGGTTGATGTAGTACAAAATATCAGTGTGGTGCAACTCCATCACACCAAGTTACAGCCTAACTTGAATCCTCATTTCTGAAGAAAAAAAA
>CAAKHC010012688.1:0-10561 GCA_901007825.1 Macroramphosus scolopax
TCTTCGGCCTGGACTTCTTCCGGAGCTGCTCAGTGGTGAACTTTCCCACAATGCTTCATTCACACGCAGCTTCTGATCAAGATACCAAGTGTCCTCGTGTCTTCAGGTGTTCGCGCCGTATAAATAAACAAGACATTGTAAAGTTCCTTCAATTAAAACCGCCGTTTCTTCTCACCTTCCTTCACTTAACCGTCACTGACGTCTTTTTTTTTGTCACCAAACCGGCCCGTTGTTGACAAAATAGCTCCCATGTATGTGTCATCTTCAGTGTGTCTTTGACTCTGCCTCTCGGGCTTATCGGCAACTAGGTCAAACGGAGCCGCGGCTCCTGGTGCAAACAAGATGTGGAACAGAAACAGCTGGGGCCCGGGCTGCGGAAGTGGCAGCCAGGGAAACATATTGAGGAATCCTTGCAGCCCAGAGCACAGCGGGGTGATGACATTAATCAGGTGAAGTTTAGAGTCTTTAGAGTCGAGACTAAAGCTGTATAAGGAACTTCCCAGAACATTTAAAAGGCAGCTTTACTAGGAATTCTTTTATTGACTATCAGTAAAAAACGTTGCCTTGGATGCTGTGGTCATCCAAAGTAGATGGTAAATGTTGGTGAGAAACGGGCTCTCAGCTCCCTCTAGCGGTGGTTTTGTGGAACTGCAAATGTGGTTGCAGCTGAAAAGTTGAACATCCAAACAATCCAAGTGATCTGATGAAACATTTGACATCTCAGCAGAACGTCTACAATTTTAAAAACACGTCTTGCATATTAAGATAACAGCCCTGTGCGTGTTTACAAGGTTTCAATCCAAATACTTTAATGTCCTGCTTCTAACTGATCTTAAACTGTGTAAATGAGTTAAAGTTTAACTGCAGAATGTGACTCCTGAGACGGACGGGATCCAGCGGAGAGAGGACGTCTCACTCTGTTTGACTCCGTCTGAGCCGCAGGAGCAGAGCGGAGCATCCTGCCTCGCAGATGATCTTTGATCTATAATAACAAGCAGGATTTACAGACACATGCTTCCACTTCTCAGGTCATACATGCACAGCGTTGGAGAGGGGGATGGATGTGAGCTGGTTATATATTCAACCGGTCTTATAACTGTTATGTCTCCTGGATGCCAGCGTCCTGGTGGCCCCGCCTGCCTTCAACTCACCTGCCTGGTTCTGCCACTTCCTTGCGGTTCCTTGACACGTTGCCAATTTAGAAGTGGTTGAAATGTTGAATTTCCTCTTCTTCTTTTTATTACGAGCATACAGAGCTCCCCCTTTCTCAGGCCTCCTTTTCAACCCGGGGAACAGCAGAATGAAACACACCTTTATTCTTATAATTCTTCTTAAAGGAATGAATAAACTTGATGTCTTTTGCCACACGTGGGGGCTGAGACAGAGTTCAGACACACCGCGTGTGACGGAACTTTGCACCCAAGTAAACTTACAGATGAACACCAGCAGTTGAATCTAGTTCCTCTGTTTGATGGTTTGAATTGATTCAATTCAATTTATTATCATCACTCCATCTTCACTTTAACGCTCATATTTACAATCATTATTCAAAATAACTGCAGTACACTATCTCCAAGTTGCTCCAACAACCCAGATAAACCCTGTAATAATTAAAGATGTAAAACTCTTAATAGCTATTGAATAAGTTATTTGTAATATGTTAAATAGATGGATCCTTTATTCCATAACGTCTGTTACGCACAGAACTTATACAACCCTGAAGTAATTAGGCGACATTGTAACTGCTGGTTCTAATCTTTACTGTTCTTTGGTCACGTGGTTCACATATTTCACATCCAGTGACTTTGCGGCATTCTGCCCCGGGCTGTTTTCTGATGTCTGGATGTGCTAAAATAACAGTACAGCTTTCCAAGAAAAAGTGTTCCGATGCTGTTTGCGTCTTCAGTCAACATCAGATTGTATAACTGAACACCCCGCGCATGCAGCAGTTACGTGATGCATTAAACATTTATTTCAAACATGTTCAATAGCTGGAAAACATCTGCTGTTACGCGTGATGATTACCTAGAAGTATGAAGATATGCGTGCTTGCATGCTGCCTTCATGTGCTGCTCTTAAACATCAGCCATTGTTTAAATCTGAAGAATGTATCAACAGATTGCTTTTAAAAACATATATCACCACAATATTGAGCTGTTGCTGTTAAAAATTAATAATGGCTATTGTCACAAAGTTATAATGCAGAAGTAGTTTGGATGCATGGAAACATCATTTCAATACACATAGACTTTTGAATAAGAAATTAAATGTTTATCAAAATACAAATATACATGCACATGAAGGTTTAATTTATTTTTATTTATTTAACTTAAACGCCGTTAAGCTGTCGGATGTTTAGTCCTCTGTCGTTTACATGCTCTGCCCGGTAACAGGGAACAAACTTTCCCTTTTTTATTCACGATAACGACAAAATGAAATGTAACATCCAAACGGCTCCAATAAGCGGAGTCTCAGTTTTACGTGACGTTGCTGAACTACACACGTCGTGAACGGAGTCCTGCCCGCAGTGGGCCGACAGTCGTGTGCCAGTTGTACCTCAGTGCAAAGAACTCTGCTGGGAGCCAAAATGACCACGGAGATGAAGAAGACTGACGGCAGGAACAATCCTCTGGCAGAGGCCGGCTTCTTCTCCAGGATCTTCCTGTGGTGAGTGATTACCGTCATAGTGGGCCAATTTAATGTCACAGCAGGCCCTATATACCACCTAAGGGGATATGATATATGTATATAAAGATATATCTGATAATATATATTTATATTAGGTCTGAGGTATACACCCCTGCAGTATAATCTACCTGGTCAAAAGAGTTTAACTCTAAATTGGCTGCAGCCAATAGAAGTGTTCGGATGCTCCCCGGACCTAATTAGCTTTAATATTTGTCTGAACCCACCAGTTGCAGCACTTCCCAAGACTTTATTATGAAGGTTTGTTTACTTTGAGGACTAATTTGATGTGATGGAGTCACTTTTTATAATAGTTTATAGTCACTGCGACAGTAGAAATATTCATCCTCGTGTTTTCTATTGCATTTACACCCCCACTGTGTGGGGGACCAAACACGTTTTTAAAAGTGTCCGTGTGTTCAGCTTTCATAACGTTTGCAGCTTCTAGCTGAACCTCCACGTGTTGAAGTTTAGTTTCTCTCGTGTGTCTGTTTTTTTTCCTTTTGCAAGGCTGTAAGTGTCATTTACGATTGCAGCCGTGGAGAAGGCCTGTTAAGTTACAAACGAAAACGCAGCATTTCCGGACCGGCCCCTTCAGAGTAAAAGCTTTCGAGTGTCAAAATAAAGGTGGAATTTTATTGTGACGAATGATAGGAAACGTGTGTTTGTCCACCGTTTCCAGCCGCTCAGGGGATCTCCAGTCACAGCCACTGATTAACACACAGACAAACGCTTCGTTGGCTTCAAGACCACATCAAGTGGGTCGACGTGTTCTCAACGAAACGTACAAATCAGCCCTGCAGGGTTTGCTGATGTCAATGTGTCAGAGGAAAGTCTAAACCTGATTAATCACCTCAGTGTTTGTGTTAGCTGCAGGCCATGAATGAACCGGAAGGTAAGGTAAGGATCAAACAACAGTTTAAAGTCGAAATGGAGTCGTAACATTTGATTGTAGATCAGCACATAAATATGACCGATACATACTCGGGATCACAGGAATGTTGTGCTGCAGCATCGTGCCTCAAAGGTGTCAAAGAACTCGGTGCAATTAAGATATTAAATTAAAAAAACAACACATTGAAAACTTTACATCATTTAAACACACCGAGTTCATTAGAGATAATAATAATATAATAATTCCATCCAAAACTTTGGTGCTTTCACACCATTTCTTTTTTTTTTTTTGGGAGTATTTGTCCCATTCAAACCATGTTCTCATGAGACAGTGTGACAACCGTCAGCCCCTCCCTAAAAACCCAGTTCTCAGACATAAGTCGGGTGTGCAGTCATCCATATGAGCTCAAGGTTTCCTTTGTTATTAATAGTCTGCTGTCTGTTTTTCAGCTGGTTAGGCCCCTTGCTGCAGCTCGGACACAAACGTAGGCTGGAGGAATGTGACATGTACGACGTTTTACCCGAGGATGGATCTGAAACAGTGGGAGAGAACCTGCAGAGGTGACATCACACACATGATTGATCACCAGTCAATAACATTTGCAAGCAACAATAAGCTTTTACTGTCATAGTTATTCTTCGCTTTGAGCATTTGGATCGCATCTTGTAATTTAGTGAACTTTCACACATCACCAGAAATAGACCAATTAACATTCCTCACATTCTGTGTCCTCAGAAGTGGAATGCAGCCAGTCGTGAATGTAGTAGACAGTCACATTTATTTCATTGTAAAGGGATTTATTGAATTAATTCGAATTAATCTCCGATTCCACCTTCCTTCTTACAGATTTTGGGACCATGAAGTTAAAACCGCTACAAAGGAACTTCAGAAGCCAAAACTTACCAGAGTTCTTATCAAGTGCTACGGGAGGTCTTACGCACTAGCCGGCCTGTTTGTGTTCTCACTGGTATGTTTCAGCTGCAGGGAGCTTCTTCTTTGTAATTTAATAGTATTTTCCTTTGATGTTTTGCAATAAGCACAAGAGAGAGTTATTGGCACCTCTGAATTACAAGCACACAATAATCTGCAGAGATTAATGGGAGAAAATGTGCAGCGGCACGAAAGGAAAACAATTAAACTTGCTCAATAGTTGAAATGATAACACAGTTATTGGCACCCTTCCGTGGCATTTGGCTGTAACCGTGAGCAACAATGGCCGCCTCTTAATGTTTTTGTGGCTTGCCGGAAGCTTCTGGCAGCCGTCTGCTGCTAACCGCTGCCAACGAGTCCTTTATGCAGGCGCAGGTCTCAGAGCTCTGCAGAGATGTTTCGATGGGAATCAGATCTCAGACTCATTGATGGCTCGTTTATAGTGTTTCTCTGTACAAGCGTTCTTTGGTGCCGCTGGATCTGCACTGTTTGTTCTGTTGAAAGAACTTTGTGTCCAACTTCATCCAAAGACACGCTCGGTAACACGGTTTGGTTCAAGACGCCTCGACCACCTTCAGATTTCATAATTCCTTTGATACATTCAATGCCCCCACGACAGGAATAAGAGAGGCAGCCCCCACCATGGTAGAACATCCACAATGGTAGAACCTCCTCCATTGTCGAACCACCACTAAGATAGAACCTCCTCTATTGTAGAACCTCCTCCATTGTAGAACCACCACTATGGTAGAACCTCCTCCATTGTCGAACCACCACTAAGATAGAACCTCCTCTATTGTAGAACCTCCTCCATTGTCGAACCACCACTAAGATAGAACCTCCTCTATTGTAGAACCTCCTCCATTGTAGAACCACCACTATGGTAGAACCTCCTCTATTGTAGAACCTCCACTATGGTAGAACCTCCAATATGATAAAACCTCCACTATGATAGGACCTCCTTCACCATGGTAGAACCTCCTCCATTGTAGAACCACCACTATGATAGAACCTCCACTATGATAGAACCTCCATTGTGGTCGGACCTCCACTATGGTAGAACCACCACTATGGTAGAACCTTCTCCACCATGGTAGAACCTTTATCCACCATAGTATAACCTCCTCCACCATAGTATAACCTCCTCCACCATGGTAGAACCTCCACCATGGTAGAACCTCCACCATGGTAGAACCTCCACCAAGTTTTATCCTCCCATTTTCCCAATGGATACTCTTCCTCACCTAAAACCCAGGAGCCTCTTCCATCAGAAGGTTGTAGACCGTCTGTGCAGAGACTCTGAGGTCATCTGCTGCTCCAATAACTGGTCTTAAACCGTCACACAGATGCAGCAGATTAACGTTCTCATCCTCCACTGGTTCTGACATGTTCTCTGCCTGCATGCGGCCGATTGGCTGTCAGGGAGTTTATGGGAATCAACTACTACAGGATTCAGACAGTTCATTTCACCCATGAGAGCTCAGATAAACAGGTTTGGGCAGGTCGTGAAGGATCCTGGGAGTCAACCAGCATCTTGACATTCTGTACCTGCCACAGAGACCTTGGAAAGAAAAAAGGAACGTTTATAACTGATTATAGAGCAGGTGACGTATCACTATGTATCTCTGTCTTTGTCATCAAGGAGGCCATTAAAGTCATCCAGCCTCTTCTTCTGGGTAAGATCATCCTGTTCTTCGAGAACTACGATCCGGACGACAGTAGGAGTCTTCACATGGCGTACGGCCACGCTGCTGCGATGTGCCTCTCCTCCTTCGGGCTGACCATCCTCCAACATCTCTACTACTACCACGTCCAAAGAACCGGCATGAGGATCAAAGTGGCCATGTGTCACATGATCTACCGAAAGGTCAGTAGAGAGTCCCGAGGTCAGGAGGTTGGAGCGGTGGAGATGTTGTAGACTGCTGTTGCTAGGTAGCGATGACCTCACCCCACTGGTGGATCTCCTCTCCTCAGGCTCTCGGTCTCAGCAGTGAATCTATGGGGAGAACCACCACCGGGCAGATCGTCAACCTCCTCTCGAACGATGTCAACCGCTTTGACGAGGTCAGGTGGACACGTTATGACTCAGATTAAAGAACCATGTTTCCATGGTAACGATCAGTGACACCGCGGAAGAACAACCAGATTGTGTGACTAAGTCACGCCTCAGCCCGCGTCGGTTAATCTTTGCTCGCCCGGCCTGCTCTGTTGTTTTGATGTCCCACTCTCTCCCCAGATTACCCTCAATCTGCATTACCTGTGGATCGGACCTCTGCAGGCTCTGGTGATAATCTACTTCCTCTTGTCCGAGATCGGCCCCTCGTGTCTGGCGGGGGTGGCGGTCGTCGCCCTCATGTTGCCCGTGCAGACTTGGTTCGGGAAGCTGTTTGGCGTCTTCAGGTAACGAATTGAGCAACCGGAGGATTAAGCCGGATTAGCTGTGTACACACCTTCAGAACGGGACACACCTGTAACTCGTTTTAACTCCTGTTTTTTTTCTATCATCGTGCAGGAGTAGAACGGCCGTTCTCACTGACAATAGAATCCGGATTATGAATGAAGTGGTGTCGGGCATCCGGATTATCAAGATGTACGCCTGGGAGAAGCCGATCTCAGCTCTGGTCACAGAAGCCAGAAGGTAACGACTTCGCTAGCTTAGCGCGGGCGTGCGTGCGTTGGTTGAACCGGAGATAATGAGGTAGAAATATGTTCAGGTCTGATTCTGTGTTTCACGCTGTTTTTCCTGCGAGGCCTAATTTGCTCCTTCTAATCCGTCCTAATCTGGAGGACCGTGCAAAGTTGTCATTGTGTTTGTGGAGTTTCTCCATCATCGCTCGTGTCTCTCCTCACCGCTGAGGTGGTGGTTAGACGATCTAATCTTGCACTTCGTCTCGCACACTCGTTGCCCCTTTGGTTAATCCGTAATCTCGGCGTTATCACGTCGCGTCGCACCGATTAATGATCTCCTCCTCGTAGACGTTTGTGACGTTTACAGCCGTCGTCAGCTTCAACCCCCGAAGCACCGACTTGTAATCATCGACCTCCTCAAGGCCCGGAGGTCAAGAGGAAATCATATATTTACTTTGTCTAGACAAAGACAATGACTCAGCGTCTTTGTCTAGACAAAGACGCTGAGTCAGCGTGTCTGGACGGAGAGCGGAGAAGCTTCGAGCATCCAGATTATAGTCCAAGGCTGCACAGTGGATTGCTCCCCTCCCTTTTCTGTCGGTTACCAGGGCGACGAGCGCAGGAAGTGATGTAGAATGAACGATCTCTCCTTCTCCTCAGGAAAGAAATCGGCGAGATCATGAAGAGCTCCTACCTGCGGGGGCTCAACATGGCCTCCTTCTTCGCCAGCAGCAAGATCGTCGTGTTCGTCACCTTCGCCGTCTTCTCGCTGCTGGGCAACGCCATCACCGCCAGCAGCGTGTTCGTCACCGTGTCCTTCTACGGGACCATCAAGCTCACGGTGACCCTGTTCTTCCCCCTGGCGGTGGAGAAGCTGTCCGAGACCATCGTCAGCATCCGCAGGATCAAGGTCATTCATCTTTGTTGACGACAGTATCTGTGTGTGAGCGTGTAGGGAGGCAGGAGAGTTTATGATGAAACTGATGATGCGGACGAGCTGCCGGATCCCCTTCGAACCTTTGACCTTTGACCTGGATAGAAGAGGCCGGCCTTCGGTCGTGTTTACGGAGACGAGGAAGCCCTGCAGCTTTGTACACACCTCGTAGCAGCAGGCAACCAAAACAGCTTCTCCGGCCCGAAATAGAAAGTTTCCGAGCCATATTTAGAGAGGAGAGAAGGTCCCAAAAACACCAACACCACCTACCAGGAACAGCTGTAGCAGCAGCAGAGAGGATCACCGAGGAGGACAGGAACCAGTTGTTACTCAATAAAAACGACTTCATTAAGAATAATTCTGCTTTGTGAAGGCGAACACGCCCCGACACTGAATGAGGACATAACGCCCGACGTTTATTTCTTCCAGAACTTCCTCCTGTTGGAAGAGGTGGACCGAAGGAGCCCAACGCTCTCGCTGGAGGACAAGACGGACAACTCGGTGGAGATTGAGAAAATGACCTGCTACTGGGACAAGGTGAGAGAGAGAGAGAAGAACGTACCTTACTATGGTATAGAAGGTTTAATCATCTAGACCCAAACTCCTGAACGTCAGCTGTACATGGATCCATCATCTGGTTTCTCCCCTCCTGTCAGAGTCTGGACGCTCCGTCTCTGCAGAACGTCTCCGTCACCGTGAAGTCCCAACAACTCCTGGCCGTCATCGGGCCGGTCGGGGCCGGAAAGGTCAGCACCAGCTTGCACGTGAAGGCCGGGACCGCCGAACCTTTGTGTCACTCTCCAGCTCACCTGTCCGTCACTTCCGTTGTTCCCACCAGTCGTCCCTGCTGAGCGCCATCCTGGGGGAGCTGCCTCACGACACCGGGACCCTCAAGGTCAGAGGTCGGCTGAACTACGCTTCCCAGCAGCCCTGGGTGTTCCCCGGGACCATTCGCAGTAACATCGTGTTCGGACGGGAGCTGGATCCCCAGAAGTACGAGAAGGTCCTCAGAGCGTGCGCCCTGAAGAAGGTGATGTGTAGATATATTCCACGCACGTACAGGACGACGCGGTCGTTGTCAACCACCTTCTTTCTTCGATCCAGGACCTGGAGCTGCTCCCGGACGGAGACCTGACGCTAACCGGGGACAAGGGAGCCAACCTGAGCGGAGGACAGAAGGCTCGAGTCAACCTGGCGAGGTAAGAGGAGCGACAACCGTGGTTCACCGAGCACGCTGCAGCGACGGGTGGATGATTAGCTCGTTACATGTGCTCTACTTTTCATAAGAGTTTGTATGTGCAGTCTGTTTGTGTGTGTGTTTTCAGGGCCGTGTACGGCGACGCCGACGTCTACCTCCTGGACGATCCTCTAAGCGCCGTGGACGCCGAGGTGGGGAAGCATCTGTTCGAACAGTGAGTGCGTCCACGTCCACAAGTGTCCACTTTCTGCACCAATTGAATCGCAAGTGTGCAGACGCGTCTCCTTGTGTTCGCGTCCAGGTGCATCTGCGGCCTGCTGAAGAACAAGTCTCGTATCCTGGTCACCCACCAGCTGCAGTTCCTGAAGGCCGCGGACCAGATTCTGGTCCTCAAGGAGGTTCGTGTCCCTGCAGAGGAGAAGTTTTACTCAGTCTTGTCTGGTGGAACAGCGCCCTCTACCTGTTGCATGTGATCAAGCACTGGTTGTTTCCTGTTTTGTCCTCCAGGGTCAGATCACCACCCAGGGCACCTTCGCCGAGCTGCAGCGCTCCGGCCTCGACGTCGCTCACTTCCTGCGGAGCGAGGAGGAGCAGGAACGAAGGTCTCAGTCGACCGACCCGGACAAGCTGTCGCTTCACAGCCGGAGGACCGAGCAGTCCCACTGCTCGTACAACGTCCTCCTGCCGCCAGAGGACGACTGTCCCGACCTGCTTCCTGTAGGTACATCCCTAACGTCACATCCGAACATTTGTTTCCACCTCGCGAGGCGACTGAATGATCGGTTCGCAGGTCGAGACGCTTCACGCGGCGGAAGAGGAGACTCGGCTCGAAGGGAACGTGAGCAGGCACATTTACGTCAAGTATTTCACCGGCGGCTGCAACGTCCTGGTGCTGTCGTCCATCGCCGTGCTGAGCGTGGTGGCCGAGGTAGGTCGTCGTCACCGCGGCCTCGCACGCATCAACTATAGTTTCTACTGCTTCATTGATCCACGTCTCCATTCACAGGTTGCTTACATCCTGCAGGACTGGTGGCTGGTGTACTGGTGAGTTCGACAATAAATGCACAGTCGTGACTTTTTGTGTGCAGCAAACAACATCCGGCCTTTTGACTCTGTGATGTTTTTTTTTA
Organism: Macroramphosus scolopax; assembly: GCA_901007825.1. NCBI lineage: Eukaryota > Metazoa > Chordata > Actinopteri > Syngnathiformes > Centriscidae > Macroramphosus > Macroramphosus scolopax. Next base: position 10,401 of record CAAKHC010012688.1, read on the forward strand.
GGGCCAAAGAAGCGTTCAGCAGCAACACAACCAGTGCCGTCGATGTTAGAAATAGCATTAATGCTACTTGGACGGATCAGGAGTCCAGTATCTCATTTTACCTCGGTATTTATTCAGGTAAGACCCCCCCCCCCCCCCCCCCCCCTCCCCTCCCTTCCCCC
>CAAKHC010012690.1:0-22122 GCA_901007825.1 Macroramphosus scolopax
TCTGGTTTTAGAGCCGATGGTATCGTTGACCATCTTGGGTGCTAATGCTAACATGGTAACGACATCCACAGCCTTCTTTATTTGATTATTACAAGTTCATCACCTTCTAGAACCATGTGATGATGCTAACATCTCTGGAGAAGACAAACAATGATGTAGCGTCATTAATGGACTGTATGTTGGACATCGGGGCCACTGGGCGGAGAGACTGCAGCTACAGGGATGAAGCATCGTGACTGATATAAGAAGCTCCCTGTGTTAACTGACTGGTTGGTGTTCATCCACCCGGTTTGTGTGAGAAGCACCTTGAGGTTCTTGACGGCCACAGCCGGGTCGGTGAGGAAGCTCTGTCGAACGCTGATCTCGATCCCCGCCTCCTTCACCCTCTCCTCCAGATCATCCAGGGTCTGTCAGATGGAGAGAGAGAGAGAGCTGCACAATGTTGAGGATGCAGAGGACAGAGACAGCAACAAACATGTAGGAGTTGTTAGTCAGTTAAGGACAGACAGGAGCACTTCAAATAAGAGCAGAGTGGTGAGGAGGAAGATGAGCTGGTGGTCTAGAAGGATGATGGCGTGTGCGTGGGTGATGATGCCAACATACAGAAGAAGAAGCAGGTGAGAGAGAGATGGAGAGAGAGAGAAATAGGAAATGATAATTTCTTTCCAAAGTGACCCAGCACCTGGATCCTACATATACGCGTCCAACTGGCCCAGACATGTTCTAGAATAAGTCCCCTGCTGTGAGTCTTCTTCATCACATCTGCATCAGCAAACACTTTAATCCAGCAGTTTGCATAGAAACACCAGGTATCATAAGCCGGGGTGGTGACGTCCCCGTGGAGCTCGCTGCTGCTCCACTAACTCCTAAAGCTCCGTGCATCCTCTAATTCAGAGAAACACAAGTGATCCAGTCTCATCTGACCCTGCAGCAGCATGCAGATTCTAAGTCTTTGTAACTGTTTCAGTCATGATATCCACCCACGGTTCTCTTCTAATCTCATCCTTCCATCTCCTCAGCTGTTATCTCTGGTCCCATCCTCCGTTCTCAGAGCTCACCAGGCAGCTTGTAGTCTGTCGAGCTGCTTGTTTTTAACCTGCGACTGCCTGACAGGCTGAAAGGGAAGCAAACGTCTCCGAAACATGTTTTCTAGTGTTTATTGTGACGTACAGCAAATCACCGACTTACAGATGTTATTTGTAGGAGAGGCAGCAACACTCTGATTAAACTCCGCTGGAATTCTATATATTTCTTTTACTGCTCCCAACTTCCCTCCTTTTTCTTCCTCTATTAAAATTTATGAAGCGGAGAAAAACGGATTGGGGATTAGTGAAACTGTTTCTCTCAGGTTGGAACTTCTTACAGTTCCCACTGATGTGTTTTTGCTCCAACATCCGACGCCGCGGGCGAATCTGCAGCCAACATGTGTCTTTACATTATCTTTGCACACAGTTTCATCACCAATTCAAGTCTGCCTGACCACAGATTCACTGGAAAACTGTGTTCATCAGAGGCCCCTTAGGAACATGTGACTTGTTGTGTACGTTATGTTTCAGGAGTGGAATGATGCTGTTGTTCATACAAATCTGTTACTGGACAGAACACAACATCTCACCAAGCTTATAATGATGGTTCCCAATGTATAATGATGCATCCATGAAAGAATCCAGAAAGTCTTCTACATGGGGGACCAGCAGAAAGGAGGGTGAACCCCCCCAGCCCCCCCCCCCCAGCCCCCCTCCCCCAGCTCCCCAGCCATTGTATGCATCACTCACTGATGTAAAGACTTCTGTCGTCTGCTGAATGGTGGCGATCTTGGTCCACTTCCACTTCTGGAACAGCTGCACTCGGGTGGGGTTGTGCAGCGTAGCAGACGGATGAGTGCGGAAGAAGGTAGGAAAACGCTGGCGATTGGACAGAGCCGGAGAGCTGGAACCGTAGGACAGCTGAGACGCAGGGGAACAGAGGACATGTTATACGACCGGCGTCATCACGATGACCCGGTCTGTTGTGATGAGGTGACTGACGGGACTCGAGAAAAGGAAAACAACAGAAGACGGGCTTAACAAAGTATTTAAATTCTAACAAAGAGGAAGTCTTTTTATTTCATTTTGCATGAATCTTGGCTGCACTAATCTTCTTTCTTCTTGACAGTGGATCTGTACAATCTGACAACAGCTGACTCCTGACAACGAGTCCCCAACTTCCTGTGGATGTGACATGTCCGTTAAAGATAAACGGCCTGCAGATGCCCACAAATTAACACCAGCGAGAGACAAGCCGCCTAATAAATGAGAGCGCTGCCATACTCTTGTTGTGTTTTTATGTTTGGCTCAATACGTTTCATAAGTGATATTTATAGTGATAGTTAACATTTGCATTCTTTGGCTGAAGCGAAGCCACTAAATCAAGAAGTGAACGAGGAGTGAATACGGGTCAGTGTTACTGTAGCAACCGGGGAAAGATCTTTCCAGCATTAAAATAGCAGTGTGTATAAAACATGAAAGACCGTGTCCAGGAACTGTGTTTTACGTGTGAGCACATTTTACCAACAGAATGACGTTAATGATGTCATTAACTCTGGAGACACAGAGGAGGAAATGATCTGTTTGTTAGCTGAGGTTTTATTCTAGTTACTCAAACTGTGATCCATTAAAACTAAAGATCCTCCCGAGTGACCCAGACAGCATCATAACATCAACAATGCAGACGTGTTGCCTGTTGGGATGAAGTGAGCGACGTCTCTCCGGCCCTGATAACTCCCCCGTCAGCACAGAGGAGTTATCACGTCTTCTGGGGACCATAAATATTTACAACCGTAATTTAATCTGGCCATTAACTTCTGACATGACTTCTCTTGAACCAAAGGTTTCAGGTGAATGTGAGGAGTCTCCCATATCGTTGTTAATTTGATTAGAGGGAACATTCACATTGAGTTTCATCAGCAGTAGGTCAACAATTGTGAACAGGTTTGTCTGGATCAGAGATTCTTTGTTTCGTAACCAAATATATTTTCCTCGTCTCATCTGTCGCCTTTGTTTCCATCTCTGAGATAAACTACCAGATTGGTCCAGTTTCCCAAGATGCTGTAACTGATCATCCTCACCACAGGCAGACAACATGCAGTAAGAAAGCTGTGCATGTAAAATTAAACAACGTATCTGTAAGGACATTTCTCATATTATGGGTCAACATGGCTTCATAAAGTACAGAGATTTTTATTAGTATATTTTAACCTCTTGAAATTCCCAGTCCAATATCATACTGATTAACTGAGACTTGGAATATGTGCATTGATTCATTTGCATTTGAGTCAGTAAGTATAAAAGTTATCTGTCGGTCTTCAAGTTAATGTCTGTATGTGAGTAAATGAATGAAAAGATGTTTGCATGTAGATTTCAAGGGTCTTTTATTTTCACTCATTTAAATTAGCCTTTGTATTGGTAATATCAACAATGAGATGGGACACCCGTAGTGGAGGACACCTCAATCCCCAAGAGGAAATAAAACATTAAAAGTATTGGAGGTTCCCTGTGGAGGTTTTGATCATTCGTGGTGCTGAGGAGCAGAGTTGTTTGTTGCACACAAGCAAAAGGATGCAAATGGGACTAAATGACACGATACATGTTCCTACCAACAGATCAGCTGCAGTACATGACAGCTGCAGTACATGACAGCTGCAGTACATGACAGCTGCAGTACAGGACAGCTGCAGTACATGACAGCTGCAGTACATGATAGCTGCAGTACATGATAGCTGCAGTACATGGCAGTACATGACAGCTGCAGTACATGGCAGTACATGACAGCTGCAGTACATGACAGTACATGACAGCTGCAGTACATGACAGCTGCAGTACATGTCAGTACATGACAGCTGCAGTACATGACAGTACATGACAGCTGCAGTACATGACAGCTGCAGTACATGGCAGTACATGACACCTGCAGTACATGGCAGTACATGACAGCTGCAGTACATGACAGTACATGACAGCTGCAGTACATGACAGCTGCAGTACATGACAGCTGCAGTACATGACAGCTGCAGTACATGGCAGCTGCAGTACATGGCAGTACATGACAGCTGCAGTACATGACAGTACATGACAGCTGCAGTACATGGCAGTACATGACAGCTGCAGTACATGACAGCTGCAGTACATGACAGCTGCAGTACAGGACAGCTGCAGTACATGACAGCTGCAGTACAGGACAGCTGCAGTACATGACAGCTGCAGTACATGTAGCAATGTATCAGCAAATGCAGCAAGTGTGGATTTAAGTAATTCAGGTTAAAAAAACAAAACATAACAAATATTTGATTTGGAACCAAAAGCATTCAACTTGTTTGTTGGACTGCAATGATTCACATGTTCAGGACAATAACAGCTGCCTGGGTCCAGACACTGAATCTGCCAACTGATGTGTCCGTCACGGTGACATGAAAAAGGGGTTTCTGGGTTGAAGCGACTGATCCAATTAGCGCAGGGGGGCTAACGATTAGCCAACCAAAACGATTCAGTGTCTGTGGCATCATCATGCTGGTTCCCTAACTCTTCCTCCTTATCCTTTCTAGAAATGTGAATAAACATATTGACTTATCTTGAACTGACATACAAAGTACATTTGGATTGGCCACTCAGTTATGCTGCAGTAAACATCAGTATCCATGTGAGCTTTGTTTTGAAGAGTCCTGGTTCTTACCACTATGAGGTTCCACATGCGAGCAGCCTCGGCCACCAGCGTGGACACGGAGCTGCAGCCCGGCATCAGGACGATCTTTATGGGTTCTGTGTACAGAAGGTCGTAGAGCAGCTTGGTGGCTTCTCCTGGATCACACTGTGGACACGGAGACAGCAGAGCGGTCAGTAGAAGAAACACACCGCAGCTAACGGACTTTAAAACTCAACACAACATATCGTCACATATTAAGGGGTGTGTTCATGTCGTATGTCGGGTGACTATGTTTCACCCGGAGAAGAAAATCAAGACTCAGACCTGTAAATAGATCACTGCCAAAGACCATTAGACAGATTTCAAAATTTCTGCTGTTGTAAATGCAAAGCTCATGACGATACATAAAAGTCTGTATGATGAATTACACAATGTCATGTAGATGTCAGTCCTTGTAACTTAGAACTCGTGCAACATACAGCGGACGACATGGAAGGATACGCAGAGCAGAGCCACAGCCAGGAGGGGCAAGGTGAAGCACGTTTCAAGGTCACCTCCACCCGAGGTCTGACATGCTCGTCTGGGGAGGCAGACACACCGTCTTTCTGTTTGAGTGCTGAGAGAAAACATTTACCTTCCAGTCAAACCCCATTATCATGATCATCCTGAGCCTCCTGATCCACACGGTGCAGACGATGGTTCTCTGTTTCCAGTTACAGTTCATAGTCAATGAAAAATCAATAAGCTATTTAAATGATAATGGTGAGGGCATAGTGACATCAATCATTGGAGAGAGAAAGAAAGAAAGAAAGACATGAAGAGAAAAAGAAAGACATGAAGAGAAAAACACATGGACAAACAATTAGCAGACAACATCAGCCCCCCCGTCTAGTTCATCATTTACTGCATGTCTGGATATCGGATTGTTCATAAAGGTCCATGTGATATTTCCTGGGAAATTAATAAAATAACTTCAAATGTCAAAACTCTTCTATTGGTCCCTTTCTGAATGTAATGTGTTGAGAAGCTGGGGGCCGACGTTGTTCCCGGGGATTAGCACTGACTCTGTTTACACAGTCAAATATGTCAGGTCCTCTTTGGAAAAATACGCAAATATAATAACAAAATAGTTGCAATATCATGGTAGTTCATGTTTCCTTCCACTTAAAGTCAACAATATATCGATATCACTTGAAGCTTTGATTTGAGTCGTGATCAAATACAAACTACTGATCGAGTTAATCTGGACCGCAGCGAGAAAAACGACTGTCTGTTGAGTTATAATTACAGTAACAGACAGGTTGAAGAGTTCATTCACAGAGGAGCAAGAGGAAGTTCTGTTCACTGCCTGGAATTAAAACTCTTGCAATGCAGTATAATTAAACCCTTTAAACATGGTTTCTGAGGTTTGGTGATAAACTGGGTTCTATTCCATATTCTGGGTTTAGTGGAAAATCTATTAGGATGAGTTCTGTTTGGATCTGATCCTGCTGGGGGTCATGATGAAGGTCAACGGCCATATCAGGTAAAAAAAATAAACATTAAAAATAGGTTAAAGTTTATTTCCTGCAACAATGTTTTCCATCATCAGTATGATGTCAACGTGGAAGCACGCTGTTCCCTAGCAACGGACCCCTGAAACCGTCTTCATCCTGAGGATAAAATCCATTACTGGAGTTAAAGAATCTGATAGACTTCCTCTCCTCGCCGTGTGACACCGAGCCAACAGGCTCCGTAACAAGCAGCTTGGAGAAAGCTGCCCTCTTCAGTCCTGAATCAAATAAATTGGTGTGTAAAGCCAGTCGGCGGTAATCTGGAGCTACATTCCTCGCTGCTGACTCATTGATTAACCCTGGCACTCTGGGGAAATCACCAACACATTCAAATGAGATCCAGTAGGTTTTATATCCCCATCCTCATCCCCCCCCCCAATCCCATCATCATCCCCCTCTAAACCTTTGGGACCTGTCTTCTACATTCAGCACCATGAAGCTTGGTCAGACATTTAATCATCTTTTTTGCTCGATCTCGGGGAAAAAAGCTTGAAACATTTTCTGCTTGGTTTACCACCTGATGACGCAGGCTCTTCTTGGTCTCTTGGGTACAACAGCAGGATATCCATCAGAGCACGATCTCTGGGATGTGCAACTGGTCTAGCAGAGGGGCGGAAAGGCACGGAGCCCTGTGATCGATAAGTGCTCCGACCAGCACTTCCAGCACTTCTTGCGTTCGGCTAACTGTGCTCAATATGGCCTCTTCACCCGGACGAGCTGAAATCACACAACCCTCCATCTGCTCCTGTTTGTACAATGATAGTAGGTGTATGATACTGCCCTTCCTTCCTCTGAGCCAAATCTTTCTTCTTTAAACATAAGTTGTCTTGGTAACTGTTGTCATGCCAATCTACCCCCCCCCCACACACACACACACACACACACACACACACAGACACACACCAGGCTTTTGAAGTGGAGATCCAACACAGAGCAGCTCTAACCACACAGTTAAGGGGAGGATGAGAGCTTCAATATACCTCTCACACATTTAGAAAGAGAAATCCAGCATCGATAAAGAAGAATCGGTTCGGTGAGGAGTTCAAAGACATTACTAAACATCCTAAACGTCTATTTTGCAGACAGCAGGAGATGAGCAGCAACCATGACAACTGACCTGCAAACATCCTGTAAACCCTGAGAGTATTTTCATTATTCATGCCCTCAGGAGATTATAAAACTGCCATCACCTGGGTGAAAGTAGGTGCCACTGTTACAAGCAGATGGAAGAATCATGTCGGCTCTGTGGAAAAAAACAAAGCTGCTACTGAGTGTAAATCAGTGTGTGTGTGAGTGTGTGAGTGCGTGTGCGTCAAACACTGTACGTGCTCCATGTCACTGTTGGTTCCATTCAGTGTGCGGCAGCTGCGACACTCGTCTCCTCATGTTGCTTTGAAAGGTCACTTATCAGAGGACTGATTGCTGATTAAATGTATCTGAATCACTTCTCACAATTCTTCAGTGAGTCAGGCTCACTGCGGTTGAATAAACTTTTTTTGAGCATTGACACACATTTCCATTAACCCTTCGCATCCTTCTGTTAATATTTGGACCGGTTCATGATGAGTGTTTCTGGTGGCGCCAATACTTCAACTACAAGAGGATCCAAAGAAGAGCAGAAGTCAAACCTGAAGTAGTGAAAAATACTGACATGTTTATGATGCACTAATGTGTGACGCCACCTCACTCTGCTGATAGTCTGTATCACCTGCTGTCAATCAAACATCATAATTCAAACTCTCTACATGTTTTTAAAACTTGCTCCCTAAATAACTGAAAAGAACATTTCCAGTAGTAACATGATGACACTCAGGATAGTTTTCACCATCATAGTGAGGAAATATTCTTAATAATCAGGAACAAAACTATCAGTGTATTTAATTTGTTTTCCTTTTTCATGACTGCACAACGCAGAGAAGAAGTACTTGTAAGAATGAACAAAACACTAAATACTCCATTTTGATTAAGTGAATTAAATGGATATAAAGAGCTGATTACAGAACCAGAATCAAGTTAATCTGTCCTCTGGAGTCGATTTGGATTGCAGGCTTGCGTGAGGGAAACGGGGGTCATTAATCCACCGGTGAACGCAGATCTATTGACTGAACCTACGTCGGGCTGGTGATATATGTGCACGAGTTTAGGTTTGGAATGTGATGCTTTATCTGTACCGTAACCAGATCCAACATTTCCACCTTAAACGAAGAGGAAGTGGGACACACGATGCAAACCGCTTTGTGTGTCTCTCCTGACTCCCCCCCTGTGAGTCGTGTGAGGACGTCACCTGAATGAATGTTTTTCAGTGATTGTAATCCAGCTTGCCGTCATTAGTCCTCCCAAACAGAAGAGGCATTTAAAAATCACTAACAGTTGTGACATTCAAAGCAGAAGTATGTTCTCTCCATGTCTGCTGTCACGTCTGTTTGTCCCTATAAACACAATAATGAACATGCAGTCGGTCTCCAGCTGATAAAAGAACGAGGCAGCCCGTTTCCATGACGGCGTCAACCAGTCAAACTAAATGCTGATAACATGCCTCCAGCTAAGAATTATGTTAAGCTACTAAAGTTTTGCTCACCTGCTTACCTCACCCCACCCCCCACCCCCCCATCCACAATCAACTCACACACACCGTCTTGCATTCCTAGCATGTGAAGGTCAGGTTGAGTGAGAGCAAACGGAGACCGACGTGCAGCAAAGTTAAAGGGAGCCATTAGCAGAGAGTTACGGCTCCTGTTCTCATGCGTGGCGTTGTTACGCCACAGTACAGCACATAGGATGTTTCTCTGGGGCTGTGACCCAATTTATGGACGGAGAGCTGCATTTTAAAACATACAACACACCGAGGGCTGCCAATGATCCTGTTAATGGCCTGACATGATGTGGAACATGTAATTACATAATGAAAGACATGCAGTGTAACATTCATTAGTGTGGACACGGCAGATATAAACAATGCACAGGAAAGGAAGAAGTGTGTGCAGATTGAAGACAAACAGATCTTTAACAATACCATGTAGATCAATAGTTAATCATCAATAGTTAATGACAAATCAACAATCCTTTATAGATTGGTTGGAAACCATTAATAGGAACAAATGTTGGGTTGCCACGCTGTTGAAAATCCAATTAACTTCTCACCATCTAATCTAACCTGTCTGCAGTTATTATGTAAATAATTCATTAATCATGTGCTTTAATTATCAAGTCACCAATGAAAAACTAATTTAGAGAAATGTGTGTTCGCCTGCATGTGCGGACATCGCTCACAGGGACTCGGTCTGCTCGAGTCTCTCAGCCCTCACACAATATCAAATACAGACGGGGTTGAAGAGCGATTCTACTGTTGATGGATCGTCTGCTGGAACGCTGCACTTCATGTTGTTGAGTTCCTGGTCCAACATGTGCAAACTCATTTGACAGATAAAATCCTTTGATCTGATGAACAGATGAATGTAGCAAAGGATAGCTGGGATATACAGTCTAAAGTTTCTGAGTCACTCACCATACTGTCGTAATGTATCAGCTCCAGCTCGTAGTCCGGCAGTATGTCGGTCCTCTTATTCACCAGGTCCAGCGCCATCTGAGCCGAGGGGAGGCAGGCTTGGCCACCGGGCCAGCCTCCGCTCATTGGGAACAGAGCGCCGATGTAGAGCTTCTTCTTGCCTAGAGCCGGGCGGGAGCAAGACAGGAGGACAATGAGGGTGAGATAGAAGCCGAGGACGGACCTGCGGAGGAGGCTGTGGCAGAGCGGAGCCATGGCCGGTGGGTGCTGGAGGCTCTGAGGCGCCCGATGAAGTCAGTTTATTCCAGCAGTACTGTTCAACTGAGCTGGCCTGCAGGGTGAATGTGTGTAGGTCACCAGGAATGAAACCTCATGAATGGCACACGTTGATTTCTCCTCAGAGATGCGAGAAAATTGACTGTACTAACTATATCAATCCATCTAAGAGCAGACACAAAGGCAAATTATTCAAACAGATTTCATTCAGCTGCTATGGAAATTTCTGTTTTTTAAATCGTCACTATGAGAATTATTCTTATATATCTACTGTCTGTAGTAGAACTTCATAAAGCCTGTTAGACGCTGCGCTGCATGCGGGTAAAATGATCCGCGTGCAACTCGTTTAACGCGATTAGTAAACTGCAGAGAAGAAGTTAACTGGGAGGTTGTAAACAGCAGAGCAGCCTGGCGAGGGTGTTTGTTAACTGAACTTGGATTGTCAGTTCAGTCGGGCTGCAGGATCTCCGTGCTGTCCGAGGTGCTGAAGCTGTGAGCCGTCCAGCCGGTCTCACTGAGATAACAACGTCCCTTCTCCTCCTTGTCAAATGTTAATAAAAATCCACAAGGGGCCGACGAGTCTCTCATTTATCTGCTTTTGCTTGTCTTTCCGCCTACATACTCACTGCTCTCTGGTTGAAAGGCACATTAAAACGTGCATCATGTTTTGTTTGAGAGAAGCGCAATAAACCTTTGTTGTTAATAATCCACTGGAGTCAACGGAGGAAAGGTTGACTTGAGAAAAAAAGGTCGATCTCCAGAAGAAAACGGTCTCCCGGCGTTGCAGGAATGCGGTCAGGAGGAGGAGAGGAAAATGACGGGAGCAGTGTTCTGCTCTGTGTTACACTGACTGCAGCAGCAGCGTGTGGGAGAGCGAGGGAGAGGAGGGAGGACGGGGAAGAGGAGGAGGAGGAGGAGGGATGCTCAGTCTCTCTGTTTCACAAACCACTTTGAATTTGCAATCCCTTAACACAGCCCGCTCATTTATCTTCCCTCCCCCCGCCTGCTCCTCGGACAACAAGCCTTCCTCCCCCCTTCATCTCTGCCTTTATCAGCGCCGCACTGCCAGCCCGCACACACCGACGTTCACCGGCAGTGACACTTCCCAGAGTGTTCTTAGAGGTGACAACAAAAGGGTTAAGGTTGGGTTCATCCACTCACTGGAGTATTAATCAGAATGACAATTACAGATATTTACTGTGTTCTTGTCCGTGTGGAAAAGCTTCAGAATTCTTCCTCTTATTAATCAGAAAATAAAACCTTCAATTCAAGACATTCCGTAGTTTAGCTGCGTCACTACATTTACTTCTCTGTTCTTGTTGTACATTTATCCCATAATGGTCACTTGTGGCTGCTGTTCAGCAACGTTAGATAAGTCTGCTCCAAGTAAAGTGTGCATGGCAACTTCATTATATCTTGTCCAGACTCCCAGATGACAACCAGCACTGTATTAGGAAAAAACGCAGTCTACCATGTAAACATTTAATGACATTACAAAAGTTTATAATCGATTTTGACACAGACACGAAAAACCCAATTCCCCAGCCCGGCCCTCTGAAGGATGGAAAAGCCTTTAGCCATAATTATACAGTGCTTCAGTGTTGCTATTCTCTACCTAATTAATCATCAAACCTTACAATTAATCAAATTACAACAAGTTAATTGCCTGTACACAATGAACCTACGGCCTTGGGGGTCCCTGCAGATCTCCGGCTGCGGGCCATTTGCCCACTCGCTTCGTATCCCGGCCAACTATAAGCTCGTTTACACCTTTTCCAGTCTCAGTGTGTCAGCAAGGACACTTTACGAGTCTGATTCATTTTCTCCCTCAGCAAATACCTGCGCCGTCTAAATCACAACCCACTGTTGCACATTGCTGCTGACAGCCGCGAGATACCAAGAAATATAAACTAATAACGATGCGTTTGACGTGTCGCCAGCTGATCACTGATGAGTTTATTTTAGTGGAAAACCTTTGTCTCAAATCTTTGGCAGTGTAATCTAATACATATCTAATACATGTGACTTCTCTAACGCAGAAACTATTGAACAGACTGGATAATATTTCCATTCATGTGTTATTATGGCACAAATCTCTGCATTCCTCTTTATTTGCATTGATTGATCGGCTGCCATCGTCTTCGTAAGCCAATACAATCTCTTAATTTAGCAAACCATATTACAGGAATCTTATTGAGCCGTAATGAATCATGTTGTGCCTCTCCCCCACAATCTACTACATTTGCATGTTTCTTCTTCATTACTGTCGCTCTCTGAGACCAGTGATGCCTTCCACTGTGTGTGCGTACATGTGTGTGTGTGCATGCCAAGTGTATTTTTAATAATGTATCAGCACAGTGATGCCTGACACTGATACTTCATTCTTCATTCTCATTATTTGCTCCGTTCTATCTCCCAGCCCCAGCAGCCACAGACGCTCTGCTGTTCTCTCCTCCAGTCTGGTGATGCAGCGTGATGTCTGCCTCTCTCTGCTCCAGCCCTGCTCTGTTTCCATGCTCAGCTCTCTACCTGACCGGCTCTCATTTTCCTCGGGCGGGCTGATACGTATCTCTGCGGGCCTCCTCCTATCATTTCGATTATCCATACTGCTGGAGGAGGGAGACATGTATCCGTGCTTCCCACATCCCTCAGCTCTGTAGTCACATACTGGGACTCGTGAGCAGACAGCCCTGCTCAGAACTTGTAAAACCAGATTCTAAGAAAACGACACAGACGGAAGGAAAACACACTTCTACTATTCGCTTGTTTCACCTCAATAAATACTGATAAACAGAGATGCAAATAACTAAAGCTGATCAAGTCTGATATTTCCTTCACAGAGCTCAAGTGTGTTTGTTCATCAGCCTGCTATTGTTGCAGTCCTGCTCTGCTTTACAGCCTGCAGTGCAGCATTTCTCTCCTATTTAGAGGAAAAATTAGAATGAGAGAACGAATGTGAGAAATGATTCGAGCTCACTGGTGCGAGGGACTCTGAACTCGTTGGCCAGACACCCACATTCACCAAACTCCAACTCTCTTTCTGACAAAGAGTAGAGGTGTACGTTTCTCATGTGTATGCTTGCTGACAAGCACCTTCAGCAGTAAATAGGAGGTGAACTATATGCAAAAAAAACATTGTGCATCGTTTTGACACACGCTGCGATTAAAATATGACTCATCCTTTTTCTGGGAATGGCAATGTTTGCATTTCACTTTCCCTAATAGGATTTGTGCTGTTGTCTGTGGCAAACAAGCATGTTCCCGTACGTCTGCAGAACATGATGTGAGCCTGGTTCTTATCTGTAGCTGCTCAATGCTTCATTATAATTCATTATAATCGTATGTTGTGACACATTGCAGGTCATGTTCCTCCTCTGGATCTTTTCATGACAGCTATAAAGGAGGGTGTTGTGTTCCTGTGTGAGTGTATCAGTGTCTGTTCTCAGCCAAAGATCATGTGTTACAGTTATTCTCTGGTTCCAACACCTCCAACAGAGTGAGACGTCTTCTCTCTGGTGAATCCCTTTCAGGTCTCTTAATTGTTGGCCCCATAGAACCACCTCAGGTGTAGCATTCGTTTACGCTTACTGACTTCAGTACTTAGATTAACATCGCTTGTGAAGACTGTTTACAAAAGTCCAACGGATATTGAATCATCATCGCCTGTGTTCTGCTGCTGCGTACGCGTCTGATCCGACCCAGTGTTGGCTAACACCCGGTATTTCTTAATTCTGATTGGGATTGGGTTCATAAATCATTGATCCTGATCCTCAGTAATAACACTTTAAGCAGAGCTGATATGCAACTCCCTTGTTTTATGAATAATAGACTAATTTTGTAAAATGGAGCACTCGTGATGGAGTGGGTAAAAGCACAGCTGCTGTTCACTGAACACAATTAGAAAGCTTTGGATGGTTCACTCTTCTTCTACTGTTCAGTGTTCTTCCTCAGTGATGCACGAGGGAAGGACAACATTAAACTGCACAAAGTACGCTCCGCTAAAGATGGGCGCATGTTCATAGCCAAGTTAACCAATTAGTGGGGAAACTGAGCTGCTTAATCAGAGTTTCGTTTGTTCAGTTGCTTCTGCCGTCTATGGTATAAAACCTCCCCTCCATTCCTCTGCACTTGCAGGCTGCCTTTGACTTCCATCTCTCCGAGGGCTCAGGGGTCACTCATACCCGTCGCAAAGCTTCTCATCCCTTTGCTCAACAATTGGTGGAATAACCTCTCCTCCTCCCTCGGAGAAACAGGCTATAGACAAACCGTCAGGTTACAACTCTATCAATCGTCGCTAACCCTTCTTGATCCAACCAATCTCCTCTATCCTCTGAAAGTGTGCAGACCTCCATCAAGGCATCGTTCTGTTCCATGCAACCTGGCTACCGAAACCATCTTATATGTGTAGATGCACCTGGAATAGTATTAGAGACTTCTTTCATAAATGTCCATGTGATATTTCCTTACTTCCGAGACGTTGCTTAGCACAGCTACGATTCAGATTTTAGAACCAGGATGTCACATGACAAAATCATGATACACAACGGCTGTGCCGGAGGATGCAGAAGAGGTTTGTCTCTTGTGAGACCAGATGAAAGTCTCTATGGTTTGCATCTAGTTTGAGTGTAATTCTATTGACAGACGGGCGCTAGCTCGTTAGTGATAGAATGTAATCCTGGGTTTTGCAGAATTGGCGAGTGTCAACATTTAACCAACAACGCTGCTGTTTTGTCACCATAATGAAAGAAACTTCCTTTCCAAGATCCAATCAGGACTCAGATGTAAACAACTGGTGTCCCATATTTTACATTCCTCCTCCATCCAGAGCCGACGGTGCAGATTCCTGTGAAGTACAAGAACGTTGCACCTCCATGAGTGGAAGTTCAGATCAATCAAGGCCTTCGTTATGTTTCTTAAAGTACACATATGGTCAAACTAATTAGTATATGGCTATCATTTCTTGGACTCAGGGTTGTACTGTAAGGTAGGGTAAAAATACAGAACCTTTGCAATTTAACCTTCAATTTAGATTTAGTTTTTGCGATGAATATTATCAATCAGACCCAATTTGTAATTGCCAAACAGACGACCTGCATGTTTGATCTCCCCTTGTTTCAAATGAACAGGTCATTCTCAGCTTTCTGCAGAGTTTGATGATGATTCATTCGTTTCAATCAGGTGTATTAGATGCATTTAGCATTAGTTTTTACCTCTGATTAGTGCCAAACGAACACCTATTGTTCTCTTTCTTGAATCTTTTAGATGACTGATGGCATTTAGCACAATGTTGCGGTTAGAAATAAAGAGAAACTGTCAGGCCTGATTTAGATTTTAGAACACTGGATCAAAAAAGAGCAGCGACGACATCTGATCCTCTTTCTAGCTGTTGTTCTCTTCTTTGCTCTGCCTCTTTGTCTGTCATCCTCTTTGTCTGTGTCTCGCTTTCTCGCCCCTTTAAATGCAACTTTTACATTTCTATATTTGCCCAGGCACAAATGCCCTGTGGAGTAGCTCCCACACAATATCACATGTGACATGTTGCCATTACTTACGCTGCCGTTGTGTTCCACATTCTGTCCATTGCAGCTGCATTAAGCTCTAATCTTTACACCAGACACAGTATGTAAGCAGAGCGGCAGCCAACTCATCCTAATTAATCCGGCTCAAAGACACGACAGACTGGCTCAATGTGAGTCAAGACCAGGTCCAAAAAGTCTTAGACCTGAGAATGACTCAATAGTACGAGCAGATAAACCCAGGATGGAGCCCTCAGGGCAAAGATAAGCACCAGTGGGCTCCGTGCCGACGGCAAAATCACGTATACATCGAATCATGCCAACGGAAAACATGAACTGTTACTTATAAATGATAATATTTAAACAACCTGAGCTCTCTACGATGATGATCCAGTTTGAAGGCTTTCCTCAGCATTGATTTCAGATGATCGTGTAATCAAGTGGTGAATATTCAAATGACCACAAACAATAAGCAGTCAGTCTTTGGGAGAGTTTGGGGCCCGAGGCCGACCCCTCACTTTGCACAGTCGTGATCTCGCCTCGCAAAGTTGACCAATATGTTTTAATAAATGTAAAACTACAATTCTACAAGATCTATTTGAAGGCCTGACACACGTTATACACGTATACGTGACCAAAGCAAGACCTCCACACTTCGACTAGCATCTCAATATATGGGAAAGATAACGAGTCGGTCTTGACTCCTCCCACCAACACTCAGTCAACCACACTGACTCATTTATTTACAACTTCACAGATTTCCTGAGTTGAATGAGGTTAATTTGTTAAAATCACACAGAAATCTAGATTGTCTGTCACTGTTTGTATTTCATGCACAGAGGAACAATCTCTCCCCACTGTCTGTCAGGAGCCGAGTCCCGTCAGGGTTGGCTGGATGAAGCTCCATTGGCATGCAGCTTTCAGCAGCACTCCAGAGACGAATGTCAGCCATGGATATGACAGCACAAACTGAATTAAAGCTGCTGGGAGAACACTGCTGACAGCCAGAGCAGGGTGCTGCAGCCGACTGGTCAATAATTGGATTCCTACTGTCCACTGGAATTTTCACTAGTCTTTAGAGTTTTAGCTATAAATTTGTTGTTAGCAGTTGTTAGCACTGATCAGTCTTCAGTTTAATCAAGTTAGTCATAACTAAGGACACTTGATGTCACATACTAAGGTAGTAATTACTGTAACGTCAATGGATGCAGGCCAGGTGGAAGATATAAATTAATAAGCAGCACCTCTTTAGAATTCTGGTATTTTTAAACATTGGCTATTTCTTTCCATCATTCCTGGGCTAAATAAATTATAGAGACAAACTGTTTGGAATCAATCCAATACTGAGTGAAGACAGCTGCAGTGGGACATTTGGCTATGGAAAGTGCTTGTTTTTGCCGCAGTTCGGCTCAGATAGTTGATGAGTTGTAAGTGTAATAAGTGTCTGACGACATTATGGAAAGTTTTTCTACCGAGAAAGATGTTTGTCTCACATGTAACAGGAGTCCTCAGTCGGAGGAGGTGAAGTTGTTGCAAGACTATGTTGGTGTACGGCTGGAGTGACAGCTGGAGAGAGCTGTGAAGGGGAAGTGGAATACAGGAGAATTTGCTTAGTTTTAGAGAGAGCGTTGCTGTGGAGACGGACATCTGGGTTTCCTTATTCAGTCTGTGGCCACGCCACCTGTTCCGGATGAGGGCTAAACAACTGACACAGGGACATTTGTTTGCGTATTTCCCGAATTGCTAAAACTAAATAATGCACCTCACCTTGCGATGCTTTCACAGACAACCACTGGAGGACAAGGACAAGTTGTGGTTAGTTTTGCTGCATACGAGAACAAAACAGTTGGTCAGTACGCTGCGCCGTGCAAACCTTCATTGTAGCAGGGACCTATTTGACCGGGATAAGGAAGGAAACACAGACTGAGGACTTTATCGTGAAGAACATTCTACTCCAACCAGAGAGACCTCCTGCAGGCAATGAGGAGGTAACCAACGAACCAAGAGATGGGAGAATAGGGAATGCTGAGGTAAGAATAAGAAGACATGAAACTGGGGGGGAAAGATTCATGAAAACAAAAGCTCTTCGGCGTACATCAGCGACCCCGATGGGCCCCAATAAAATTGTGAAACGCGTTAGACCCCAACTTCCCTCAAATCTAACGCCACCGCTTTGTGAAAAGTTGAAAGCACTTATTTAGCGTCTGCAGACAATAATATCTGGACTTTGATCTGCTTGGGAAGTTGGGACATCTCTAGTTTATAAATACAGTATGATGTGTGATAAGATAGGGAGAACATTTTCATTACTCATCCCCTCAGTTCAGGAGGTGGGTGGGTAACTGTTTGGCTCAGAACATATTTAAATGAAATATTGTTGTACTGAGTCAAGGTTTATCATCTCCTCCACATACAGCCACCTGTTACATAATGACATTATTATAGGAAGATGGAGAGAAGTGGTTGAAAGGTCACCTAAAGGTCTGTTTCTTTAATAGCTTCTGTTTATGTTCATGCTGGTTCTGATCAGGAGAACATGTCCTTTAGAGGATCTCGTATATGAACCTCGGACAGCAGGAACTAAATAAAGTCCTAATATGGTCAATGGGAGGAAGGGGCTCCACACCAAAGGGTCTCTCTTGTGTTTGGATCAAGTCAATGTTTGAGTTGAGGTTTAATGTCAACATATTGATACCAAAACAAGTTCTGTTCACTAAAAATCAGCCTCTTCGTAAATATCACGTCTGTGCTGCATCCAGAATGTCTGGACGAGTTTCCTGCGTTCAAACGTCTGACCGTGTTCTTTCTTCTTCTCGAAGAACAAAGCTGCCTGATTGTAGCAGAGCTGTATGCAACATTTCGGTCAATTGCCTTCATCAACCAGTGTTACAATCAGGCTGGATGAGGTGCTGAGCGAATCTTACAGCAGCGATTTTGGAGGATTTGGGGTTTTTTTTTTCTTTATAAAGTCAACCAGTCAGGAAATGTGTGATTTGTTTCTGAAGATAATATGTGTTCTCTCTTGGAAGGAAAATGTGTGTGTTCCATACACACACATACAATGTGAGCCTGTGTTCTACTATAGTGTCCCTCTTCACCCCAGAGCTGCTGAATCCATCGCTAAGCTCTCCATTTCAAATTGGAACACGCTGTATGAAATCAATGCTACCGACACAGCTATTAAACTAAATTACTGTTGTTACCAGGGGAGGTGAATTAAGGTGAAAACTTAACAACTGGATTGTGTTGGCTTCATTCTGCTACTTGCTGGAAGTGCTTTGTCCCTTCCCGATGGTCCCTCACACCTCATATATATTGGCTGCGGCTGACATCTGCTTAATGGCAATAATGAAAGTGGCTGGGCTTGTTACGGCCGGGTATTAAACAGAGGTAGTTAGAAAGCAGAGCGACTGAATGGAAGAAAAGGATCTTTAAGTGCTCCTTGTGCGACGGCCCTGCCAGGACTCCAGGAGCTGCGGGCTACATATGATATTCATGGGCTTTCTGTTAGCGCCTCAGTGGTAAGACTTGAGGGCTGTTCTAAAATAAAGCACAGGCTCAAAGCCACGATGAGATAAGAGTGAACCATCTAGAGCCTGGAGTTTCAATCCCAGTCAGATAACAGATTATACTTTATTAGTCATTTCAGTTATTGGACTGCACACGGCAGGAATAGCCCACCTGTGGTACACAAAATAGCTTTACTCATTATACGCTTATACCCAATAGTAAAAATAATCCACAATAAAAAGGTAATTTAAATGGATATTAACAGAAGCAAAAAGCTTTGAAGTAATGAGTTGTGTCCTATTTGGAGGTCAGTATGACTCTCCTTTGCCAGTCAAATGAGCCCAGAAAACCATATTAATATTTCACACCATCTGCATCATATTAGGAGGAAAAAAAACAAAAAGAATCTGGACTTGAAGCCTCCACTTTCTGCTGCTGAATGACACCTTGGGCAGCTTTCAAAGGCGGGACTTCACTCGAGGCTGCAGGGCCTCAATCGATTCTTCACGGTGCTGTGATTGGTCACACGGACTGTCAGGTCACACGAGGCAGCAAGTTCGGCTGCGCAGGTTTTATGGATCACTGCAGGGCGGCACAATTGGCACAACAAGCAGCCAAGATCACTGCAGGCAGAGGGATGTGCTGGTGGAGAGTGGGAGCTAAAAATGACCACTCAACTCTGAGACATACAATGGATGTATATCTTGTTTTTATCCACCACAAAGAACACATGTAGGTACTAAAAAAACTATAAAAGCTTTGAGATGTTTACATCTTATTAATGAAAAACTTTTTATACTCTGAGGGTGGGGAACAGAAAAGAAGAAATGACACTCTGTTTGTGATAGCAGAGACATCGTCTTTGGTTCCTTCCATTAGGAGGACCATGTACCAGGCCATTGCAATGCTACACACGGACTACGGCAACAGCGGCTACAACACCTGCATGAGAGGATGGGTTGACTTCAACTCACAGTATAACAGAGTATCACATTTAACGTCAATGTGAGTGATATTCCTCATATTGTTGAGCAGTATTGCTTGCTCTTGAGTAAAGTATGCTGAGATAGGTCACCTATTACTAACGCTGCTCCCTTTATGTGAATGAACTCATAACTATACAGATAAATTGATAACACAGTTGTGACTCCACTCATGCGCAATTGCAGCAGATGGGGTTAACTCCATAAATGGCTAAAGACTTTCATAGGTCAGTCATCCTATTTGTGAGCCTTTTTAAAGCAGTCTTTGGATTACACACACACACAGATTTGGAATTCAACTTCTTCCACTGCATCTCCCATTATGTATTTTTAAACTGTTTGTTTATGAAATATTAAAGGAATTAACAAAGTTCTATTGAAGAGGAAGTAATACTGAAACAGAAGAATAAGCATAAAGGCTTTTTGCACGTGTAACCCGTTCCCATCTTCCTCAGGCCGCCTCATTGAGCTCCATCATTTCAGAGCTGAACTCAGCCTTCTCATTTAATCAGGGTAGTAATCCTTTTATCACTCCACCATGGAGTGCAGTCTCCAGACACGTTTGTTCAATTTGACAGCAAATTGCATTTGTTTGTATATTTCAGCACAGAAATCCCATCAGCACCGGTCTCCAGCTCTCCCACTGGTAAGCAGAACATGTTTAACAGCATACACTGGGGAAGGAGGCTAACTGAAAGTCTGACACAACCTACAGTGGCAGTAGATGATGTCATCAGCCAGCTGATTCCTCTCTAGGCTGATGGGGATTCAAGTAACTGTGTTGTTTCTGCAGAATATACAATAACGAAAAGCCATCGGAGAAGCCGTCAGTGATAGAATGAGAATCATGCTGCTCCCTCCCTCCCCCAGCACCCCCCCAATCTGCTCTGCTGAACTGGAGTGTGAAAGATGAGCGGCCGCAGCTTTCCAACACACCTGCTGTTTAAACCGTCTGTCCCCCCAAATCTCCATCAACTCCTCCCCATAATCTGATTCCTCCTGCTCCTTCTTTGTCACCTATGTCACCTCCCTCTCACCCTTCTTATGATATCCTTGACAATATAAATAAATATAAGGAAATTAAATGTATTAGGATTGAACTGGAGGTTTTTCAGATTGTATTAACATGTGTTCATTAGAACATCCATGTGTATGAAACTGCTACATGCTAGCAGCTCTTTCATTCAGACACAATGGTGCTTTGAGCTAAATGCTAACATTAGCATGCTAACACTCTCACAGTGACGATGCTAACAAGTTAGCATGTGACGATGCTAACAGGTTAGCATTCAGCAGGTATTATTTCTACTGAGGCTGACTAAACTTTAGTCTATGAGAAGAGTCTTAGTCAACCAAAAGACAGAAAATCAATATGTTGTTGTTGTGGCAGGAAACATGTACAAGTACTACAACGACTAACATACTTAATATGACGTCAAACTCACTGTGTATCCTGCTCCAACTGCATAGCATATGTAGCACTTTCTGTGGATTAGATTGGTGCTATGAATTTACAGCACAAACTCAAATGTCCCACGATGCTTTTCTCTGTTCAGAATAAAAAATGGTGGAATCAAGTAAAAGATGCTCCATCCATGTGATGCACAGTTGGAGCAACAATTGTTTGACAAAATGTACTATTGTATTACAAATGTAAGCCGTGCCAATGACATGAAATTATATACGCTTGCTGTCTGCTACAGCCGGGGTAGTCATTTCTGCACGGTATCCTACCTTCTTTGGAAGTGTTGAAAGCATCATATGGATGAAAGCTGAAGTTTTACTTCAGTTTTAACATTTAACTCATGGTTTCAGGTACAAGTCCCTTTAAATATCTGTTCACTGGATGCCAGTGCAGTGAAACCAGACCAGCTGTTCAGCACCGACAGAGAGAAGAGATGTGCTGCTGGACCTCATGGGACTGTGTTCCTGAGACAGAGACTCAGGCATCCAACTAATTGAACGTCTTTAAATTGCCATTTGAGTGTCGGAATGCTCCTAAGATTTGTGGCTTTTGAAAAACGAGTCCAATATTTACTTTGTGACCATGGGGCGAAAGAATGGGTCATAACCTGCTAAGGACGTGTTGCTAGTCTCCTAAA